>MJUU01024196.1:0-12752 GCA_002080025.1 Modiolus philippinarum
TTTAACATCAGTTTTGAAGTTGCTACATCAATACCTTTTTGGAAACCATTTTGAAAATGGTGGTCAGCAAAAAATTTTCAACACCGGTTTTGAAGTCGCAACATCAATATCTATTTGGAAACCAAATTTCATTGAAATCGGACAATGCTGAATTTTCCCGCCTTTTTTGGCAGCCATTTTGAAAATGGCTGTCAACCAATAATTTTCAACATCAGTTTTGAAGTCGCCACAGCATTGCAAACATTTTATCAATTGACACTTAACCTTTATCTTCTATACTTTAGGAAATAAAAGATGAAAAATATGAAAATTTTGAAAATTCTGTGAAAAACGGGCAATAACTCCTACAAGGGTTTTTGGATTATCTTCAAAATTTCAGGGTGGGTAGATCTTGACATGCTGAACATTTTTGCAATTTAAAGTTGACTTGTATCTCTTATAGTTTTTCTGATAAAAAATTAATAAAGTTAAAATTTTGCAAATTTTACAGAAAAAGGGCAATAACTCCAAGATGGGTTTTCGGATTCTCTTCAAAATTGCAGGGCAGGTAGATCTTGCTATGCTGATCACTTTTGCCTTCATGTCAGATTTTTGATATCTGTAATGGTTTTTGAGTTATTTGCAAAAAACAGCAATTTACCCCTATGTTCTATTTTTAGTAACAGCAGCCATGTTGTTTGGTCTTTGGACTAATAAAACATAATTTTTAAACTGCATACCCTGGTGATGCTTCAGGCCAAGTTTGGTTACAATTGGCTCAGCAGTTTCAGAGGAGAAGATTTTTGAAATTGTTGATGGACAACGGACGGACGACGGACGCAAAGTGATGGCAAAAGCTCACATGGCCTTTTAGGCCAGGTGAGCTAAAAAAATTAACAAAGTCACTGGACCATGAAATTAAAGTCAAGATTACTTGACAGTTGTTGGACTGGCACTAACCAACCAGGATAGAAAAATAAACCTTATATGGAGAGCATGGGTGTTACAATTGCTGAAAAATGAATATAAATGTAAAAAAATAACAAAATCACTGAACCAAGAAATAAAGGTCAAGGTAACTTGACAGATGTCAGACTGGCATGTACCTACTAAGATATGACAATAAACTTCCTATGGAGAATCTTGTTAAGTGCTACCATTGCTGAATAAAGGACATAACTATAAAAAATTAATATAAATGTAAAAAAAATAACAAAAACACTGGACCATGAAATTAAGGTCAAGGTCACTTGACAGTGTCAGACTGGCATTTACCTATTAATATGTAACAATAAACCTAATATGGAGAGTCAAGGTTCTTTAATTGTTGAGAAATGGACATGAATGTAAAAAATTAACAAAGTCACTGGACCATGAAATTAAGGTCAAGGTACTTGACCGGTGTAAGACAGGCATGTACCCATAAATCCAATATGGAGAGTCTAGGTTTTTAAATTGCTAAGAAATGGACATGAATGGAAAAAATTAACAAAGTCACTGAACCATGAAATTGAGACTGGCATGTACTCATTAAGATTAGGCATTACACCAAATATGGTATCTCTACACATTACAATGGCACTGAAATTGACTTGAATGTAAAACTATGTCGCTATATTTAGAAAGTGAACCGTGCAAATGAGGTCAATGCCACTTGACAAGTGTCAGACTGGCATGTACCCACTAAGATACATCAATACACTAAATATTATACATCTATGCATTACAAATCCGGAGAAAAGGACTTGAATGTGAAACTGTCACAATTTTCATGGAGTCATTCAACCATGAAGACAAGGTCATGGTCATCTGAAACATGTGATGCTGGAAAGTTCATAACATAATGTATCTGTGGACCAAAGATGATCTGTGTATGTAATACAGTTAAAAAGTTATTAAGGTTTTAGAAAAAGTTTACAACGCTGCCGTAGCCGCCACCGCCAGAAAGTAATACAGTGAATTCCGCTTAATTGCAAAGCCCATTTGTCAGAGAAAATTTTGCGATTAAGCGGATTTTTCGATTAAACGAAAGCCCAGTACAGACCGGAAGTACAGAACAGCTGACGACAATTACGATACCTCTGACTGCATATATATATATAAAAGTGTCAATATTGTGAAATATTTGTTAAATATTTGTATTTTTGTTTATATTGTTTGAAATTCATTCAATAAAAATTTTATGTTTGTGAAAAATAAAGTTTTATAAACTTCTAGTGTTGTTTTTTTTTCTTGTCTGGGATCGAGAGTGTAAGTACCTGTGTGACCTTTGTTGACCTACATCCAATAATATGTTTACATCGTAGTTATCTGTTATTCCATTACATTGTAGTAATGATAAACATAAAAAATTGTTTTTCTGTGTTTTATTTGTACACCAGGTTTGTATCATTGTTGAAATTGTTTTGTCCACAATCTAGGACATCTTTGACAAATTGTGTATAAATAGGAATAGTGTCACGTGACCAATACATGAATATTTATAAGTAGGATTCCAATATTATAATTAGTCTATTTTATAAATCATAATTAGCATGTTTTTTTTTTAAATTTCCTTTGCTAATTGCCCATTTCCTTTACTCTAATCAATAATTACCACTCACATTAATTATGTTTACCTGTAAATCAGATGACTGTGAAAATAGGGGATTCCCCATTTTACCTGTGTATACAATCTTCGAAGATCTTAAGTGCAGCAAGTTCTATGTTTAATCATAAGTTTTATTGAAGTAAGAACAACAAATCAATAAAGAAGAAACACAAATTCTTGTGGTAAATATTTTATTTCAGCAAATAACAGCGGTTGGACATTCATACATGTGATCTGTGTCACTGCCAAACATCCGGTATCGATCTGTTACAAAAATACACTTGTCAATATTATGCAATTGTCAAAATTTTATCCTTTTGTTTTGCAATAAACCTCTCTGTTTTGCTTATAAACGAAACTTTCATGCATTTTTAGCAAATTTTCTTTTGCTAATAAGCGAATTTTGCCATTAACTGCTTTGCGATTAACAGGAGAATTTAACGTTATTTGAATGGGAAATGGATCGGTGTTTTGATTTCTTTTGCAATTAACCGAATTTTGCGATTATCAGGTTTGCGATTAAGTGGAATCCACTGTACCTATGTCTCGCTTTCAGCGACTTTCATTGCTGGCGAGACAAAAATCTGGGAAAAAGAGGATTATTGGAAAACAAAAACCGTAGCGCACATCTACAATATGTAAGTAAGCTCCTGCATAAATTTCATGAAATTCCAATCACTGGTCAAGGAGGAGTAGTGGATACCAGGTGGTCACCATATGGTTTGCAGTGAGCTAAAGTGACACTGGTCAAGGAGGAGTAGTGGATACCAGGTGGTCACCATATGGTTTGCAGTGAGCTAAAGTGACAAAGTCAAAAATATGTCAAAAATCTGAAAAAAAAGAATTTGGAAAACAAAAAGCATAGTGCACATCTACAATATGTAATTAAGCTCCTGCTTAAGTTTCATGAAATTCCAATCAGTGGTCAAGGAAGAGTAGTAGATACCAGGTAGTCACCATATGGTTTGCATTGAGCTAACTGACACAGTCCAAAACATGGCAAAAATTGGGAAAAAAAGGAATTATTGCAAAAACAAAAAGCGTAGCACATCTACAATATGTAATTAAGCTCCTGCTAAAGTTTCATGAAATTCTAATCAGTGGTCAAGGAGGGGTCATCAAATGTATAGTTTACTTTCCACTATCATTTTGAATCAACACTAATTACCTGATAATATAATCTCTGTCAGATGGCTGCCATTCTGAATCATTTTCCTTTTCCATGTAGACTAATGGCTGTTTAGTGGGTGGTTTTCTCCCTTGATCATCGGGTGAACCTTTTAATAAATGTGCCAGTTCCTTTTCGTGTAGATCTCTGTCTCGCCTCATGACCACTGTCATGTGATGCATGTTCTGTCATTTTAAAATAAACAAGAGGCTCTCAAGAGCCTGTATTGCTCACCTGGACCATGGCTGCCATAGATAAAAGGCTTTTCCAATAGGAAAAATGAAAAATAACATTTAGCAGAATACTTTTTTTTCTAAAATTACAGTATTCTTGTTTGGTTTCCATGGCAACCGAAAGATCCACCATCCATTACAACCCATAACAGAACACCATTCAAAAAAATTTGGGCAGGGGTTCCCCTTATAATTAAAGTAAAACATAGTGCTGAAATTAAAACATGCAGACCACTTTTCAAATAAAAATTCAAAAATTTGGGCAGAGGTTCCCCTTAAAATCAATAGGGCCAATGTAAAAACAATGTTCCAGATGGGGCCATCTTGGATGAGACATGGACCTACCAGATACATTTTTTGGGTGGGACCACCTAAGGACCATTGTGGCTTAGATTTGTTCTAATTGGACTGGTAGTTTCTGAGAAGAAGATCTTTGAATGTTATATTCCATAGGGTCCAATGTTAAAACTATGTTCCCGCTGGCAGCCATCTTGGATGAGGAACAGACCTGTTGGATATCTTTTTTGGAAGGGACCATCTAAGGACCATTGTGACTAAGTTTGGTTATAATTGGACTGGTAGTTTCTGAGAAAAAGATCTTTGAATGTCTTTTCCATAGGGTCCAATGTTAAAACTATGTTCCCCGCTGGGGGCCATCTTGGATCAGTTACGGACCTGTTGGATACCTTTTTTGGAAGGGACCATCTAAGGACCATTGTGACTAATTTTTGTTATAATTGGACTGGTAGTTTCTGAGAAGATGATCTTTGAATATGTTTACCCATAGGGTCCAATGTTAAAACTATGTTCCCCGCTGGCGGCTAGCTTGGATTAGGTACGGACCTGCCGGATACCTTTTTTGGAAAGGACCATCTAAGGACCATTGTGACTAAGTTTGGTTATAATTGGACTGGTAGTTTCTGAGAAGAAGATCTTTGAATGTGTTTACCCATAGGGTCCAATGTTAAAACTATGTTCCTGGCTGGCCGTCATCTTGGATTAGGTACAGAACTGTCGGATACCTTTTTTTGGAAGGGACCATCTAAGGACCATTGTGACTAAGTTTGGTTATAATTGGACTGGTAGTTTCTGAGAAGAAGATCTTTGAATGTCTTTCCCATAGGGTCCAATGTTAAAACTATGTTCCCTGCTGGCAGCCATCTTGGATTAGGTACGGATACCTTTTTTGGATGGGACCATCTAAGGACCATTGTGACTAAGTTTGGTTATAATTGGGCTGGTAGTTTCTGAGAAGAAGATCTTTGAATGTGTTTTCCCATAGGGTCCAATGTTAAAACTATGTTCCCGCTGGTGGCCATCTTGGATTAGGTACGGACATGCCGGATACAATTTTTAAAGGGGATCACCCAAGGACTATTGTGACCAAGTTTGGTTCCAATTGGCCTAGTGGTTTCAGAGGAGAAGATCTTTGAATGAAAAGTTTACGCCGGACGGACGGACGACGGACGCCGGACGATGGACGACGGACGCCAAGTGATGGCGAAAGCTCACCCTTGCATAGCCAGGTGAGCTAAAAATGAAATAATTGAATTTTGTTGTCTTAAGGCCATACAAAGTTCATTAATTGGTTCTCAAGCCATTTTTAATTGAAACTGGTGAGGGAGGGAGGTGATTTTTTTTTTATCTTTTTTTAATTTGCAAAATAATAGATGAGACAGCTATTTACATTGTAAAAACCACAGGAGGTGATTTTTTATTTTCATTTTATTGAAATTGCAAAAAAAATAGAGTCAATGAGGGGCTTTTTCAAGCCTCCAACTATATGAGGGGGCCTGAGAACCAGTGAGTTAATTTTTCATGGCCTAACTTGCTCAATTTTTGAATTTCGAAAATATAAAATTTATCAATGTATGATGAATGCTTTTTTCAAATAATATTAAACTTATACATCATTTTTAGAGTTTTTTCATTTAGATTGGAACTTAACAAAGTGAACCAAATCTTGTTTAACAATCTTCATTTTTATTCATTAGTTTTCAGAGTAAAACCTGTATAATCAAAAAGAAAAAGCTCTTTAAACTAAACTAAACATTTCAAGTTTCACAATACTTGTATGCTCCTATCAGCACTGAGTAAACAAGATTGCTACGCGTAGGTTTGTCCCCCGCCGCTGCAGTAAAGTCAATAAAGTCCCATAACTCATGTAAAATTTTGCGAATCAAAATGGCAGCAGGATATGATCAACTGCATTAGGTGGCAAACAGCCAAGTAAAATTTCAGCAAAATCCCTTAATTGGATTATGAGGAGATGTGTCCACAAAGTCTTCCTTTGTTGTAGTATGCATTAAGTCATAAAGTCCATCACTCCTGTAAAAATGGCAGCATAATATGATCAAGTACATATGGTGGCAAATGTTCAAACAAAATTTCAGCATAATCTGTTCAGTGGTTTCCAAGGAGTTGCGCCCACAAAGTGTTCCTAATTTGTAGCATGCATTAAGTCGATAAAGTCCCATAACTCCTGTAAAATTTGACGAATCAAAATGGCGATGCGATATGATCTAGTTCTAATGGTGACTAACAATCCTATAAAATTTGAATGAATTCTGACCAGCGGTTTCTGAGGAGTTGCGCCCACAAAAAATGTGACACACGGACGCACAGACACACGGACACAGACCATTACCATGTCCCTCCGTCGCTTTGCGGCGGGCGACGAAAAAGACCTTAGTAAAATCCAATACTGTCCAAGGAGGAGATGTTAAATATTTTTATTTCATACATTAAACTGTATCCCTTGAAGAAATTTAAATTTCCTACTGACCCATTTGCATAAGTAAACAAAGTTAAATACCTTGCGGGAGGCTAACTGTACTTCTCTGGGTACATCTGGTATAATATAGGCTAGAATAAACTTTAGAGCAAACACAATATGCTGAAAATAAAAATAAAACCATAAAATGGGATAACTCTATGATATTTAGACATACTGTCATATCTAATTTTAGGGCATTTCAATTAAAATGCATGTACCAGGGTCATAAGACAATTTTCTACTACCCCCACAACCTAGGGTAATGGACAAATAGGAGTATAGCAATAAGATACAAAATCCACAAGAACCCACAAGAATTTTAATTTTCTGCGTTCCACCCCTAGTACATCCTTTTTAATGGAATAGCCCTCAACAAAATTTACTTGCAAATTTTATTTTGATGTATTCATATATCTTTAAATTAATCATTTTAGTATTTAATGTACATACAAGTGGTGAACATAGATTTATAACAAAAAATCCAATAGAAAACTACAAAAGAGATAATGTGTATTACTGTTTGACTTTGCAGAATCCCTACTTCTATTAATTAATTACCTGTTAACTACTTAGCCTACTTATATGAATGTACTGTAATATGTGAAATTTGCTGCCTATGTTTTATATTGAAGTTATTTTCAAAAAATAAAAAATACATTTAAATTTGTGAATTTTGTGTGCCAACCTACAGAGAATGTGAAATGTGAACAATGTTTTGTCATGATAAAATAATTACCATTATAGGAAAAGTTAATGAGAATCTGGTGGGTTATCATTGGACATCTCAACACTATACATTATACAATGACAGAAATAATTTCAACTCTTTAAGATACCAATTCTCACCAAACTATGAGCTTCTGGTTACAATAATTAAGTGGTTTTGGATAATAAAAAATATCACATTGTTATTGTCATTATATAAGTAATGTGATTACAATGTATATAAATAGTCATGCACATGTGATGATCTTGTGAACAAATACAACCAACAGTTAATTATCATAACAAGCACCTGTTCTGGTATAAAATAATTCAACATTCAAAACCAGTTGACATGCTATAATGCAGGGAATAAGCAATTCTTTTTTACACATTCTGAACATATCAACAAACAAAATTCCAGTAATTACAGAAAAATATTTATTTACCTTTCTACTATAACTGTAAATAATCAACAAGGAATACATATTTATGTTTAAGTGTAAAAGCACTATATGTTTCATTAGGTTAAAAGTCAACAAATTTCCACAGACTTATTATTTTCAGGTAGAACTGAGTTCTGCTGATAACACATATCTCATCAGTCTATTTGTATAATATGAGAGAATAAATTCATGACAGCTTAATTCTACAATATGTCTTTTTTTCTAAAATTAGCTATAAGTAAATTACTGAAAAATAAAGCAGGTGTATCTATTTAAGTCTGCTTTTATTGTCCCTTGTCTATGACCTTAACGGTCCACCTATTCCTATTGTGCAACCAATCTAGCAATTTCATTAATGATGTGATAAAACTCACCTCTACCTATACCTTTAGACCAACATATATTGTAAAAATTTTTTGGAGACTTGCTATTGTTAACTAATCTAAACAATGATGGTTCTTTTGAATTGTCTAACAATACTATTGTATTTCAATCTGTAATACCCTAGGGAGGTTTTACCTTGATAGGAACTATATAAAACCTCCCCAGGCCATTACAGATTGATATACAATAGTATTGTTAGACAATTCAAAAGAACCATCATTGTTTAGATTAGTTAACAATAGCAAGTCTCCAAAAAATTTTTACAATATATGTTGGTCTAAAGGTATAGGTAGAGGTGAGTTTTATCACATCAACAGAGTAATGAAATTGCTAGATTGGTTGCACAATAGGAATAGGTGGACCGTTAAGGTCATAGACAAGGGACAATAAAGGGGAATTTATATTGGGCTTGGTGTGAAACCTTATCTTGGTTGCTAGTAAAGGGCTTTTTTTCATTTATGATGTGGAGATTGAAATATGTGGAAGGTAGTCTTCACAAAATGTGTCGGTCTGAAGGACAAAACCAATATTTTGACAGAAAGACAGGTAAAAAATCAAAACGGGTCAGTCCGAAAGACTGACATCGTTCTTCAGCTGAACCACTGGGAATGAGGTTAAGTGACAATTATCTGGTAAATTTGAAACTTTATTTTGTTATCACTAGCATTGCCTGCTAAAAATCTAACATCAAATTGATAAAATTAAATGCCACTCAGACAAAAAGAACATTCCAAAACAGGAAGTTTTAAGTACTGACAAACCAAATTAGGAAAAACATGTAATGATATAAAATGTGCAGAAACTTTTGGTGCCATGATTGTTTGGCCATTTCGATAAGTCCTTTAGATTGCCCGACCAAATGTCCACCAAATTTCAAAAGACTATTTTGAAAAGACAGGGAAGGTATACTTAATCTGAAGAATCCTAATCTAACAATCAAACTTGTGTTTTCTCATGTAATACAGGAAAATGATTTATTAATGAAACATAATATTACATGATATGGAGTAAATGTAAATGAGATGGAAACAATGGAACAAGGCATTATTGTTGTTCTTCATCTTTAAATCATCAAAACCCTCAACAATCACTCATTCCACAAATTTAAGCAACAATCCCCCTTTTTCCCATCCTCTTACACCATCAGCAGTTTAAGCAAATTTGATTGAAATATGTAGACTTCTTCTGAGTAAAACCATAAGTGCCTTCTTTAATTGTTGAAAAATAGTTTGATAAACCATGGAAGTTTACATCTAATTTCCACAACCAGAACTAGTTGACCATGAAATTTCCTACCTGGAGTTTATAAATTTTGCAAATGTTTGAAAGTAAAGCTTGCCAAGCTTTTAAACGTTTGAAAATTTATTTAACAAGATGTGAGAAATTTCATAATTAACATGTTTAAGTTGTAGAAACTGTTTATTTAATGACGGCAGGAAAAACACTGAGGATTGTATTGTAAATAAATTTGGCGGGAAATTTCACGAAACTTGTTCTCCTTTCTAGAGATGAAAACAAATGTTTCCGTACTGTTCAGGAACTGTGAGAACTGGATGGAAATTAAAATTCAGTAAAAATCACCAGATATTTTACTTTCCTTACCTCAAACCCCAGAACAATCCACAGCTGTGTATATCTATCTTGTTCTCTTCCCCAGGCCGATGTAAAGGCAATTAGGAAACCATTGGAAACAACACCACAGAAATTTACAAACTGTAGGATAATGAACCATGTACCTATATAGAAAACAAATAAAACTTTTTTTAAATTCATAATCTTTATTGCAATCTGTACAATTGTAAGTTAAAACAACAAATATATCTTATATTTCACAGCAGACAAAACCAAACTTTTCAGTAATGGCATGGCATGCCCCATGTATGTAGCAGATCATGTTCAACCTCCCAGAGCACCTGATGATACCTCCAATCTTTTTGGATGTTCACACTGCTAGTGCTTTAGTATTGTGGTATCCCTGTTTAATTTGCCCATTATCTTTTTACATATGAATAGCTGTAATTTAGAAATTTCCCTCTTCTATTCTTTTTTGCCTTGGTATTCTTTTGCCAATGTTAAAATCACCCAATATTTCCCCTGAATTTTTTTAAAGATAATATATTATAAACCAAATACATCTGTAACATCAGGGATAAGATTCACTAGTAAAATATGCATTATTCTTCAAATATTTCTTGTTCTGTCAGAAGTTCAAAAATTTCAATTTTTCCTGCAAGATTTCATTGAATGACAGTTGTTCCATTTTCTATATCAATGTTACTACTATATTGAGGATGAAAACATGCTTGTGTGGAGTTGGTAAAACATGCAGTGTGAAGTTGGTAAAACAATTCCCCGTGTTAGAGATGTATGCTCTTTATTTTTCTTAGATATGGTATACTTGTACATGAGATTATATCTCGTGTACACTTTGTTCAATTATTATTATTTAATTTATGTAAATTCTAAAACCAAAGGATTAACTCCCGCCATCGTAGTTTTGTCCTCATCTTTATTTGATATTACTTGATTATTGGGATTTCGTTTGGTTTTATGCATATTAAACATTTTTTTAAATTATATATTCCCTATGTTTGGGTTCTAGTGCTGCTGATGAGGAATTAATTTCCGAAATGGCCAAACAGCTCATTAAAATTATTGCAGTTGGAGTTAACATATGTGTTATGGTCTCATGTTCATTTACTCAATATCCTTTCGTAAAATATTGTAAACAGAGGGCCAGATAAACAGGTAAGACAGTAGTAGTAAATGAACAGTACATTAAAGTGTCTTCACATGTAGCAGAGAATCTGACAATATGGTATTACCACAGTGTCTGTAAATCTTGACACATTACAAAAATATGCCAAGGTAAAATTGGAACCCATTGGAAATTTTTGTTTTTTTTTTAAATAAAAGAGAGGAAGCATTAATAAAAGAACACATTAAGTTTTACATCACAGAGATAACATGTATATATACCAATATCCTCTGCTATAACAGCTAATGGTCGTCTGTACCACCATAACATTCTCTTCGCATCTACTCTGATATCCACAAAATTTGTTAACAGTGCAAGTAATGGTGCTAATGGTAAAGAAGCTGCAAATAACTGAAAAATAAAACTACCTTATTACAAGTATTGCTAGGTAACATGGCTATTGAGTGTGTAATTAGTGTTAACCATGTGTAGTCTTATGACAAATTAAGTTTTTGGGGAATCAACATCCTTCAAAACAATAAATGCATAAGGAATATAATCAATTCTGTGAAAATTCTATTCATACTGTAATTCAGAAAATTTATAATGTGATAAATATGAACAAAGACTGCCAACAATCTAAAATGTTGATTAAAATATTTGTAGTAAATAAATTAAAAAAAAAAATCAGTTCAAGAATGCCTTTATATGATACAAACCATGAGGAATCAGTTCAAGAATGCCTTTAAATGATACAAACCATGAGGAATCCATATTGTATAATTTTTTCTGTATATTCTCCCATAGTAAAGTCTCCAAGTGATGGTTTCAAAGCTTCTTTCTCAACAAATGTCAGTACTGTTGGTGTTTCATCAACTTTCCTGTTACAACAACACTGTGGACGTTTTCTCCATCTCCTCTTCAGAAATCTACAATTATATTACCATAATTTTACTTTTGTATATAAAAATGTCCACCGAAAATGATGTATTAAATGTCAGCTAGAGTTCAATTAAATGTCACCATTTGAAACCAATTGAGTGGGTCGCCATAGAGTTTAAGCAGGAAGCAGAATGGGCTTTTTTAAGTGAGCAGGAAGCAGGATCACTGCAAAAAAAAATGGACATGTCACCCTTATGAGCTGTTTCAGCATTGCAAAACAAAACATCAGAAACTAATGAATACTTTTAACATGGGAAAACATAAACAAGTTCAATATTAGAACCCGATGAACAGTTTCAGCAGTAGAAATCAATATCAATTTTACAAACCAATGAGAAATGTAAAGTGATTGATACTCACGGCAGTATTACATCAGTGAAGAGTTTTGGTAATGGTTTAGCTATCATTAAAATTAGAATCTGGAAGGATAACTCAGACATACAATTCCCATCAGGCTCACAATCATCTGTGTATTTTGATCCGAAACCAAATATTCCATCTGTACTGAATCTCTGAAATAATTAAATAAATATATACAATTTGTTCCTGATCAACAAAATGTATTATCAAATACATGTTATGTATAGTATTAAATATATAATCTGTGGTGAAAAGCAATACACACTGGAAATTCACCAAATCTACCATTTAGACCAAATCTTGGACATATTGTACCAAATCAAGCAACCAAACCAATAATATCATACCAAAATTATTTTTTCTAATTATTGCCTTAAAAGAACTTATCTGTAAGGCTGTTTGATTCACTTTCTGTACTTTCAGATTTTTGTACGTTTGAATGAAATCTGTGATGAACATTTTTTTTTTTTTTTT
>MJUU01024196.1:12778-60572 GCA_002080025.1 Modiolus philippinarum
ATTAAATTAAATATGTAGTAGTGGTAGTGTAATGAATTGTTTTGTTTTTTTATTGTCAAACAAGAAAGACTTAAAGGATCTATCTTGAAATCTAGATTCCTATATCATTTGTGAATATCTGGTTATAGATGTTATTTTTCCACATTTTACTAAGATATAGATAGATAGATAGATATTAATTTAGGTGCACAAATAAAGGGATATAGAGTAAATGTACATGGGACAAAATCCCTATAAGTACATGGTAATTCTAAGCAAATGGAACAACGATACACATACATACATTTGACTAGGACATATTTGACTTTGACTTCTGAATTTCAATGTCATTTTCACTAATTTTACTGTGCTGAACTTGAGAAAAGAAGAAATTGTTGTTGTCATTATGGTATTTAATTAAGTAATAATCAAATGACAACACTGCATATTCAGTAAGCTCTGCCGGGAAGAGACATAAATATGTGTCGGTTTAGTCTATGGTTAATCTTTTTTACTAGAGAAAGATATCCTGATCTCCAATGTGATCTCCTGTCAGAATCTAAATATATTATTTTTTCAATTATATATATAATATCACAAACAATGTGACATTTATATCTCCTATAGAGGTATTAATTCATTAAAGTATTTTACAGTGATATAATGATGAAGTACAACAATATCTGTACTGTTTTACTCTGTATACATAAAGAATATGACAAACATATTAAAATACTAACCCCTCTAACAAAGGCAATATAAAAACAGGAAGTATAATTGTTAGCAAACTGGAAGGCAAATAATTTCACTATTAAGGCATCATCAAACATGGTTTGTGTTCTGTGGTTCTCTGTAAACAGAGAATACTTAAATTAAAACCAAATCATACATGTCAATGTACATGAAAATAATATGAGGTGAATGGGCATATCCAGTCTTGTAATTAGAGGCTTACCAACAGCCTTCACTCCTACAAAGAACAACTATTTCAAGTATGGTTTCTCTTGGAATCCACCACTGAGGTATGCAAGATAATATTCCATATGAAAGTTACCATATATCATTCTTTGTGTGTGTGTTTGTTCACTAATTTTTGTTTATACACTTCAAAACAGTAGCCATTTATTTTCATTTTCAATAAACATTCATTTCATTCCATGTCTATAACTTTTGAAATGAGCCTGAACGATTCAAACTTGAATTTAAAAAAAACACTAAAATACCATTAAAACATAGATGAAACTTATCTCTATGATTTTATCCCTTGTTGAAACTTTACAAACTAAACACAAGTAACAAATTCAAACATAAAAAGGGGACTGATGATATTAATGAGGACAAAGCCTAAATTGCTTTATAATGGAAGAAGACAACTTACCCCATTCTGTCAGCTTCCTGGCTAGTATGTCATAAATCTGTAAGCAATAAAATATATAACTGATAAAAAAGTTTTCTAACAAAACATGTGGTGATTAGAGGTGACATGTCTGGGTTGAAGCAAAACATTTCAAGTAATTTAACCTTATCATTTGAGCTGAAGGAAAATCAGACAGATTTTTCATCAGTTTAAGTTTTCTAAGAATTTACTATGCTTTATCTACATAGTCAATATCTACTTCATGCTTATATATCCTATTCTTACACTTCCTATTTCTTCTTATGTAAATATTTTTATTTTTCTTATATATTTCACATAAATGTTAATACAATAAACTGTAAAGAAAAAGGCAAATTGAAAATTAATTACAATATGAATTACTAATAGGGCCGTTATTTTTTTATCTTTAGTTTTACGACTCTGACAGACCCTAAATTTGTCAAAATGGGAAAAAAATAAAATTGAAAATTGCTCAATTTTTATTTTTTATACCCTCCGACCCTGTATTTTTTTAAGCAAAAAAAAAATTATGAATAATTGATTAAAAACCTTACTTTGTTCTCTAAATCAGTTTTTATTAGTACTTCAATTCTTATTTATCTATTTCCAACATTAATATAACTGAAGAGACCATCTTCAAAAACACCAGTCATCACAATTTTGAATAATTTAGATATTCGAAAAAAAATTGATGATCAAGCAAGATTTTTACTTTATTTTTTTTTCCGTCCTCCTACCAATGATCATTGACTGAAATTTTTGTAAAACTTAAAATATAAAAACTGTGGCCTAAAACAGTTAATGTCCACTTTATTGATGCATCTAATCAGCCTCCTATTTTCAAGGAACTGGTGTGATAAGTTGTGCATTTAGTATAATCATTGCTTTAGCTACAATGGCTTTGCCATATTAAGTTTATTTCATTCTATAGTATAATGCACTTGTCTATGGATAAGGTTACATACCTTGCCTAGAATCAAGATGGATATTGTATTCAATAAGGATGATACCACAGTTGTCAGTAACACACATGCCTGGGCAGACATGTTTGGACAATAGTCAACGCTGGTAATCACTCGGTAAATGATAACAGACAGGACACTTGCCAACACCAAACACACCATGAAGGTTAATGTTAGAGCTGAAAATGCATATTTCAGTAACTGTTGTTTCATTGGGTAGTACCAGTCATCTTCTTCTGTGACTGGATCCTGTAAAAAAAATAAGTAAAAGATACTAAATTAAAAAGTGTAGACATGGGAACTACATGTATCTGTCACTTTCTTACTTTAATCTTTTATTTATCTTTCAAACTAACATATACTAGAATATTTAATTTGATTGGATAATATCAATATTTTTCATGGAATTAATTATATGATTGTAATACACATAAACACTTTTCTGTCCAAGAAAAATATCATAATTACATTCAAATTACATTATAATGGATACAAAGGTATTGAAATTTGAAAATTTCAAGCATCAATTGCTTATCTGTTTATTTGTGCTGGTGGCCACTCAACTTAACGAACACCATCAATTTTCCAATTGATGCTAATACATTTCTTATATTTATATTTTAATATATTTGTCATTGGATCTTTTTAATATTTGCAAGAGATATTTTGAAGCAAAACGCTTCTTCTGATTTTAGAAATTGGTGGGCATGATTGCAGCTGAAGTTTTAGCTTAACATTTGAGCTGCTTAAGCTTTAACTAATTATATGTTACTGTGTCTCATAAATTCACACTGGTTCACTCTTTTTATTCTCAATATACAGATGTCTTTGTATTGTGTGATTCCTTACAATTCTTTGTTTTGTTCCATAAAATTCAGGTCTGTCTGGTTCTGATTCTTCAAATTCATCAACATCCCATTCATATGCTAGTGTAGCTGTCTTCCTCTTCCATAATTCCAAAAATATTGTCCCTAAAATAGCAAAAATTTAATTAATACAGTGGAACCTGTCTAACCCGACACAGCATGGGACCAGAAAATTATGTCGGATTGCACAGGATGTCGGAATACTCAGGTTATGAAAACATAAAAAGCTGACTTTTGGACCTGAAAATATAGTCGGAATCGACAGGATTTCGGAATACTCAGGTGTCGGAATAGACAGGTTCCAAAGGACATGGCAGCCCAACGAGTTTATGGTATGTCAATCGAATGTCAAGCCAAAATATTCACATTTTTTCAGATGTTTGAGATTATATGTTTGTGTTTCACAAAGGATAAACTTATAACATTTGTCAGTTGATATAGGTCATGATGTTAGATAGAGCACACTTTCAGGCAGTTTTAAAATGGGGACACTAACAAATTTCAATCAAAATTCTCAAGAGCCAAAGTCCAAAAGGCAAAAAGACAATCAGGTGGAAATTATTGCATAAATTGCCAACCCTAATGGTCCTGACTTCAAAAGAAATGCCCTGCCAAACTAATGACTAGCTGGGGAAATGGTTACTCAGGCCTCAGTAAAATGTGCTATCCACTAGTTGCTGATACTGATTGTATAAAATATCATTACCATATATGCACATGTTTTTGCAGATATTGCTAAGAATAGAGATACCTCACTCAACCATAAATGATAAAAACCTTTGGTAATTTAAACATGGATCTGTGCTCCAAACCCGTTAGAATACTTTGACTCTTGTTAATTTTTCTGTTCAGACTACTGGAACAGAAACTTCAATTCCAATACATACTTACCCCAGACACAGATAATCAAGGCATAGTATGGAGTTGCATCATTGTCACATGCCAACTTGATAACTGTTAGTATATTTGTAACCCTGAATAAAAAACAACAAATCATTTCAACAATTAATTAAATAACCCAAAACAGATTAAGTTTGTATTGTTGACAGAAAGATGTGTCATCATTCAGACTGAAATGTATAATATTTTTTTTTTCCTGAACTGAAATTTTCAACAGTGAAATATCCCATAGCACTTTCAAATTTTTTTAATGAATTACACCATTCATACTACAATTAACAGAGAGAATACCACAAAATAAGTAGGGTAAGATATACACGGACAGAAGCTCTAACAATATATAATAATTTGGTATAAAACATGAAATTGTGATCATTATTTCTATCCTTTTACTGAATTTAAATGGTTTAATAGGATTAAAAGTATATATGCTTGAAGCAAACTTCTTATATTCTGGTGGGAATGAATTGGGAATAATCATTTTCCCACCAAAACTACTTCAAAGTTGACTTAATATTTCAATGAAATAAATTGCTATTTATGATGTCCAAAAGTTAACACTGTATGGTTCACAAGAAATAATTTCTTTAAAATCTCAAAAATGGAACAATTTCAACAATTAAACTTTTTGGAACACATCATTATTATTTGCAAATTAGAAAATAAATCAAAACCCTTTAACACGAAACTATCATTCAGAAAAAAGCATGAACTTATTTTCTTTTTCGATTAATAAATGAATGGAAAATCAATCTGAGAAATATGTCTTAACAAGAAACGCTTACCCTGATGCTGTATCATTGCCTTTGCTGAAAAAAAAACACGAGTTTTTAAATGATTATCGATTAAAATGCTCAAAGGGAGATAACTGAAATTCCCACATTAATGTTCTTATTGTCAGTGTATCGTAAGTTATTGAACTATCAATAAATGTATGTATGAGTATAGAATTCCCTCCAAATATATATATATATATGAGGAGATATTTTCTTTTATCTTGAAAGTTGCCTCTCTATTAGGTTTGTTATGTTTACTGTGTCTCTAATTCTACATTAAGGAAAACACATTAACATGTCAATACATGCATCTCTGCTGGGATTTTTTTCTGGGTGTGATTTTGAGTGTGTTTTATTCTGCAAATATTGAGTGTACTTTATAACTTATAACTTACTTTATGAACCTTGAAACATTTGTTGGGAGTTAAAATCTGATGATGCAAATAAATTTCCCAAGTAAGATAATGGATATTTGTATGTTGTAGCTCTTGAAAGTGAATTTCTTAGATTTTACTGTTACAAATATCTGTTTTTCTGGCTGTATTGACATGTTACCAGAAAACTGAATTTGCAACAGTAAAATCTTCACTTTAACCCCCAATCCTAAAGTATAATATGGTTATCTCCTAGGAAACTATGAACAACTAACATCCATAATAAAACAAATTTTCAATTACATATTTGGTAATATTTTTACTGACAAAAATATTCAGTTTTGAATAAAATGCCATATGCAAGAAACAAATACTTACACTTGGTTACTGCTAGATTCATTGGCACTGAAAAATATAACATATACTATTCATTAATCCACATACCAGTAGTTACAAAATATTGGTACCTATCAAATAAATCCATCCATACGCAGTGGATCTTTTATGGCTAAAACACCAAAGGGACAGATTAAAACAGTTCGAGCCAGAGAGGTGTTTGAACTATCGTAGGTCAAACTGTGTATAAAATTCAAACAAAGAGTCCAAATAAAGGATTGGAGACATCCATGGTGTTCCAGTTATTGCAGTTCGAGCCATCCAAGTTCAACTGTAATCACATATACTTCATTACAGATAACCCCTGTGTTTATAAACAAGAGCTGTCAACGAATGGCGTACAATTATACCCCCGCTCATTGTACCCTGAAGCATAGAGGGAAAGTGCAAATTCAAGTGTGTGTGTGAACCCAATACAGAAGTGAACATCAAAATTGACTAAGTCAGTAAGCAGGAAGTAGTGTCTCAGTTGGTCTGAAAATGTATCCCACTGTATGGCATGACTATACAAAGCTTGTGACAAAATTTCAAAGCTGTTTAATATAACACTGCAGAGAAAACTTTTACGAAAAATTACTGTATAATGCTGCAAGTTGGTTAACAGAAAGCAGTATCCTGATTGGTTTAAAAACACATCCCACAATATGGCATATACATAGCTTGTGACAAAATTTCAGATCTGTATCATATAACAATGCAAAGAAATCTTTGACAAAAAATTACTCCATTATGCGACAATTGAAAAAAAAAATGACAAAGTCGGTAAACAGGAAGTAGTCTTCTGACAAGTCAGAAAACGCATCCCACAATATGGCATGACCATGAAAAGCTACTGACAAAATTTCAGTTTTGTATCATTTACCATTACAGAGAAAACTTTGACAAAAATTCACTCTATAATGCTACAAGTGTCAAAATTGAACAAGTCGGTAAACAGGAAGTAGTATCCCGACAGGTCAGAGCTACTGACAAAATTCCAGCTTTGTATCATTTACCATTACAGAGAAAAGTTTGACAAAAATTCACTCTATAATGCTTTAAGTGTCAAAATTGACCAAGTCCGTAAACAGGAAGTAGTATCCCGATAGGTCAGAAAACACATCCCACAATATGGCATGACCATGGAAAGCTTCTGACAAAAATTTAGCTCTGCATCATTTACCATTACAGAGAAAACTTTGACGAAAAATTCACTCTATAATGCTACAAGTGTCAAAATTTACCAAGTCAGTAAACAGGAAGTAGTATTCCAACAGGTCCAAAAATGCATCCCGCAATATGGCATGATTTACAAAGCTTGTGACAAAATTTCAGATCTGTACCTTTTACCATTGCTGAGATAAATACATGTAAGACGAAAATGTGTTACGGACGGACCCCCACAAACATGCACCCACTCACGCACGCAAACATGCAGACTGAAAACAGTATACACCCTATTCCCGATGGGGAGCAGGGATATAATAAACCTATTGCAATTGTAAGGATTAATTTCTAATCTTTACAGGTAAATTGTTCAGCTGACTGAAAGAACTCATGAAATATCTAAATGACATTTTGATATTCCACTGCCGTTGTTTCAAAGTGATTTCCATGATTGGTAAAGAAAGAAAATTTTAAGGAACAAATGATCAAAGATTGCGTATTATGACACTCACCTTTTGACTATTCCAAATATAAAGATGGCTAGCCCTAAAATCATTGGAATCCATAATGTTGTAATAAGCATGCCTGACCATGCAAAATAAAATGCAATTTTCTCTCCGAAATAGTTTCTAATTTTTGTCAAAGGTTGAAATTTAAAGAACGATGTCCATTCATCACTTAAGACTTTTCTAGGATCTTCATCAAAATCGACTTTAGGTTCCTGGAATTTTTTCTCGTCATTATTATCATCTTCTTCATCTTCCATTGTTTTACTTTCCGAGGAAGCTTCATGTAAAAACAACTTTTCTGTGTATACACCAATACGCTTCATGTATGGAAAATCTATGGATGAAAAAGCATTTCATTTTAAAATGTATTCTTTCATTACAAAATTATTGAAAAACAAAACCTTGCAAATGTTTAACATAGGAGAATAGGGAGTTATCAGTTAAGAGTCCAAATGCTGCAAAAACTAACAGAAGCAGGATAAAAACATTCACTGAATCGGTTACTACCTTAACTGAAAGTCCTTATAGTACCAACAGGGACCATCACATACCATTTGAGCCAGTAGACCAAAACTATCGAACACATATATTTTGTAGTCCCCAAACAAATTTACTAGTCCCTTGAAAATGGTAAATCTGCTTTGCTGCTAATAAACAACAACCAGCTATCATGGATCAAAATTCTAATTTAGGACAAAAATTCTGATTGAGGATCAAAATTTTGATTTAGTGTATCAATCGATAAATCTCACCACTGAACAAGTTTGGCCATTTGTTTTAATCCTGTTATGTTGTTTATCACTATTGTTATTATTGACATTCAACTGCACATGTCTCAGTAATGCTATTATAAGAATCTACATAGTGTTAAATGTATAGTTAGGGAGAAGAACAATGTCACAAATCAACAATAGTCATAATTTCATAATAAGTATGCTTTACAGAACTTTAGTGTACATTTACTTCAGTAAACAATAATAAAATAAAACTTACTTAATTTCTGTATATCACCCTCCAGGCCAATGCTTTTAATTGTGTCTAGAAAAATAAAGTATTTTTTTTTTACTCTCATAGACAACTTAAAGAATATCAACTGGTATCTAATCTAATGGCTGTTCCATTTATATCTACCTGGGGCTTACTTTTTATATTTTCTATTCAGTGTGGGGGTTAATCATAATTTTTTTTCATGTTGGATGGGGGTCATCTTTCGAAACTAAGTTATGTTAAAAAAAACAGTTATTGGGACTAAAAAATCATGTCAGATTTTACAGGATGTAGGATCAGACATGTTTCGCTTTGATCTTTTAAAACATTTTTTTTTCTATTGGTGGTGGTGTACTACAATAAGTAAATTCTGGTGTTTGGGGTAGGAATTTTTTTTTATTTTTCTATTGGTGGAAAGTATAAAATAAGTGGTGTTACCCCTCCCAGGTATTTCTTAAATACATGTGTAGAAAAGCCCTGAATTACAAAGCTACAGATACTCTAAAATCCTGTGATGGTTGTTACCAAATTGTCTTCATTGTTGAAACTAAAAACTTAAATGAAACAGATGAAAAAACTTGGGCTATTAAAAGAAATTAATCTAGAACTCCACTTATATTTTCTGCCTTTTCATAATTTTATGTTTCAGAATCCATCCATTAACATACCATCAAAATGTGTTTGGTCACAACTAGTTATCCTAAGAATATATGAACCTGACTGTACATTGCTATATGCCTTGATTTTATTGTCCATTGTGTATGACCTTACCGGTCTACTAGTTCCTATTGTGTAACCAATTTAACAATTTGAGTAAGCTTTACCTATTATTTTTTTGACCAACTGGTGTTGCTAGACTACAACATATATTGGAAAAAGTTTTTGGTGGGTTGCTTTTGTTAACACAATCAGGATCCTTTTGAATTGTCCAACAATACTATTGTATATCAATCTGTTATGGCCTGGGGAGGTTTTACCTTGATCTGTTGATGAAAATAGGGACTATAAATAGTTTACATTTAAGGTAGATCGACACTAATACACGGCGCATTCGATTGGCGCATTTGTGTAACACGAATCGGATGCGGAATTGACTTGATTTTCAAGCCGGAATAATCCTGTATTGGCCTATTCCTTGTGACGTCAGAATAGATTGACATACACTTTCCCGCCAATTAGCTCCCTTTACCCGTAAATATTGTCTATTACGTAAACTATATCAAATAACTTTCTTAATCGAACGGTGACATGTAGATTTTTTCAGCGTAACATATAGCTTAAGTATATATCTCTGAAATATCAAAAAATAAAAAAAATCTGTCTGATATTTATTTTATATGAAAGATAAACAATAAGCACGTTCTCACAGTTCCCTATATATTCTTTGTAAATATTGCTGAAAAATACTGAATTTGGCCTGATTTTCAAAGCTTGATTACAGGAAAAGATGATCGGTGACATATCATTTTTATTTTATTTTCGGAACATATAGGTAAAGACCTACAAAATATCTGAAAAGAAAAAAATTCTGTCTGATATTTTTATTAGGATCGAACTACCTTAATGAAAAAATATTGTACTTTACTAAAATTCTTAAAATTACATAATTCAAAAATAAATATTGCAATATAAATAAAGGGAATTCTTTCATTAATTAAATAGATTTATCTTTTTATAAGGTGATACTTTATCAAGGTAAAACCTCCCCAGGCCATAACAGATTGATATACAATAGTATTGTTGGACAATTCAAAAGGATCCTGATTGTGTTGATTAGTTAACAAAAGCAATCCACCAAAAACTTTTTCCAATATATGTTGTAGTCCAGCAATACCAGTTGCTCAAAAAAATAATAGGTACAGCTTACTCAAATTGTTAAATTGGTTACATAATAGGAACTAGTAGACCGGTAAGGTAATACACAATGGTCTATAAAACAAAAGTACAAAAACATATAAGTATAAATTATCATGATCCTATAAAAGACATAATCTTACTTACAAAATTGCGTACCAAATAATAATTTATTGTAAAAGACTAAAAAAATATTATAATAATATTCTGACATTTTACGTGCCAAAACGAATTCATTTGTTACAAACTCATAATCATTTAGGTATGTTAAACATAAAGGATATCAAAGAAGGTATTGAGTATATGCTTTATAAAACAAATAACTATGGCAGCTTCTAAGCCCTAAGACAATGTAATACACTTTTATATACATGTTTCATAAAATTGGCATATTCAACAACTAATTGCATATATATGTAATAAATATGTATAATTGTCATATTGTGTATACATTAAGTGCATTAAATAACTAAATAAGAAATATGTATACCCTTTACAGAACTAAATCTCCATCCTGAAAATGATGAAAGATGGCAATTTTCAGTTTTTTAGAATTTTCCATAATTTACACAAAAATGTCTGCATAGTAAATGAGCTATTCCAAAGTTACCAAAGGAATCATTAAAGGCCATGTATATGTACCAAAGAGGTACAGTATTAGTCAACAGACTAATGTCACATACTAATGTAAACAGACATGTTCTTTATATTTATCTATTTCTATGGTAAGATGCCAGCAGATTTTATTTTTTAATAGACCAACATAATCAGCAAACAGCCACACTGTTACCTCCTTCAAAGTTAAGAGTTGTTCTGTTTTTTTTTTTCATCCAGAAAGTGGAACCAGTGTTAGCAATAAAAGCTGACTGGTTTTTGTAATGTGTTAAATTTCCACTAGTCATTTTATTTTTATGTAGTGTCTTATTGCTTTGATTATGGTGTTACATTCTTTAGCCAATATCAAAGATCTTTGTTCTCTGTGTGTTTTTTTTTACAAAACTTGAGGACTTGTAACTGTAATATCTGTCAATGGTAAAATATCACAGTAACTACATGTAAAATCGGCACTGACCTGTTTTCTTTTTCTCTTTATAATCTATCTCTACTCCATCCTCGAGATACAAAATGTCATTCATATCAACGTCTCCTCGTATGTTTGTATTTAACAAGATGTGATTCACCTACGAATATATCATATAAATGTGAAACAACATATTGAAATTTGTATATATCATCATATGGTATACAGATATCACACTTTAAAACAAATTTGTATATATCATCATATGGTATACAGATATCACACTTTAAAACAAAGTTGTATATATCATCATATGGTATACAGATATCACACTTTAAAACAAATTTGTATATATACATAGTATGATGGTACAATGTTTTGTATCAGGTAGAGTCAGTTGAATGAGCTGTATCACTATGAGTTGTGCTAGTGACAAGTAGTGATGTGAATCATTCAATCCACTAGACCTGATTCAATAATGTTGTACTTTTATTTATGTTTATCTAACATTTATACAATCACATGCACTTGAAATGATTTTATTCAATTGACATCACATTATCTTGCAGTTTTAGTTGAGGAAGTACTTGATTCTTTTTCTACATGTTTCTTTTGTTGACATGGATACACACGTGACATCACAACTTTCTTTAATTGAGTACAAGTGTCAGAAATTTTGTGATTAGAATTAAAATTCTGATCTTTTGTTTTGAAGAGCACTACTAATGGAGCAACTTGAGCAAAAAATTTTGAAAATCCATGTAGAAATTTTTGAGATATAAGAGGTCAAAATTTTGGCCAGAAACATATCTCTCTAGAGTTTTCCTTCAATTTGCATTAGATGTTTACAGGCCTTTAAATATATAAAATTATAATTGGAAGTTGATTAAACTTTATACACAGTCTATTTTATGTATTTTAAAATGACTTTTGACCAAGAAAATGTGATCCATGTGCAAAAAATTTTAGCACTGTTTGAATGGATAAAACCCGAGGATATAGAATGCTTCTGAAATCTGACGCTCGTACTCCCCTAATACAACAGTGTGGTGATACATCTTTTTTTCGTATCAGACATGTACCCTAGCTGTACTAGGTAGTATTTCATAGAAAACACTTGTAACATAAGATAAAAGTACATGCATATAACCTTTTAAGGTATAATTTATACATGATTCAAGTTCATAACACTATTAAATTTGCACATACATTATACAATGATACAGGTAAAACCTTCAAAGGTTAAATCTATCCTGAAAAACATTGACTACCAGATTTGGATTAAAATCTCATATAGTATTCCCAAATTATGTAAACTAAAAAAATTTTGCAGCTGATATACATTGTATACTATGTACATAGTGGTAACAATGATGGACCGAGAAAATGTAGTGGAATAACATAATTATGTCAAAGCATTTGCAAAATAATTTGCAGGTAACTATAAATTTACCAGCAAACTTCTGACAGCAGGTCTGAAGAAATTTGTAGGATCATGGTGGTTGTCAAACAAATGAATCTTCTCCACTAAAAATCTGGCTGTGATGTAGTCAATAGCTGAAATTAGATAAAATGAACATATTTTAAAATTTTGTACATTATGTAAAAATTAACAATTTCAAAATTATTCATTCAGTGTAGTTCATGGGGTCATAGAACAAAAGCTATTAATCAAATTATACAGACATTATAAACAAAAGAGTGAAAACAGGAATAGAGTTCATATGTATCCTGGCTTGGCAAGTGTGATGCCTTCCAAACTGAGACATTTTCTGTAAATTCATATACATTTTGTAAATACATTTTTATTCAAAGGGAAACATTTTACATTGTACACCTCTTGTGCCATTCAGATTAAAAACACATGTAACATTTTTCACCCATGTTCATACTTACAATTACATAATTAAATTTGATGTTTAAGACAGTTTCTAATAGTAAAAAAAAATTATAGTAGATCATCATATATCAATACAGTGGACATGGATGGACCAGTTCAGTAATAGATCAAAGAAAACATGTAGAGCAGATTGAAGGCAACTGTATCATGTGTATTATGTCAATTATGTCAAATGCTGCAAACTCAAAAATTGTATATTATTTCAACACCACAACTACAATTCACAACCATTAAATTTACAGTTATCTCATTTCATTCTAATTACAATTTTTCAATTCAGGTTTGAATATGTTGATTTAAATATTTTACAAAAAAAGAACAGATATCATATGTCTATCAGGATATCAACAAGAATCTCCATGGAACCTCGAATAACAATTTTTTCTGATAGAATTCCTAAAATATAGTACTTTTTGTGTTTTCAAAGTAGTGTCTACCAGTGTGTGTCTAGTAGTTTAAAATCCCAAAGTTATGCCATAAGTAATCTAATAGACTCAAACAAATATGAACAATATACTATATAAATAAAATAATTTTTGAAATATTTTGGTTTTTAAAATATCAATTACTGTCATATTCAGAATTATTTGTTTTCAAACAGACATGTATATGACATAGACAGTAAGCCACTCCATTTCAAAACTATTGTTTAAAAAAAATTCAATACATCTGTTATTAAAATATATTACCATATGCATTACCTGTACCTGTACCATCCAACTTATGTGCTAATAATGGATAAAAAACACCTCATAAGTAAACTTGAGAAAAAATGCATTGAATCCAATGAAATATTTCAAGAAGTATACAGTCAAACTTTTATAGTTCCCTTGGTAGTATATTCCTCATTTAAAACCAGTTTTACTCCTTCCCAAAGGTGACCTCTTAAATCAAGTTTCACTGTAATTTTTTTGCATTTGGCCTCTCTTGGCCAGTTGGGGTTCTCTTTTTTCACAAAAACAATAGTTACTCAATCTTCAAAATCCAACATACAGAATTTCGTCATCAAATATACATATACATGTATGTCAAACATCAAAATTTGTCTCTAAATATGGATGGACAGGGTCAGTAGATTAAGAGGGGGATCAACCGTTTGATTTTAACTTATTTAAAACTTATTCTATAAAATTGCAAAACAAAGGAAGGAGGATCAGTCAATACCATAACATAACAATGAAAATAGGCTACATGTATATAGAAATGAGTGACAATATGGGACTTTTGAGACGTGTTCACTCCGGAAACATTTTTGTGTATTATACGAGGAAAATCAATACATCAATACCGTGAGAGGGAATCACTAATTAATTAACACTGTTGAGCTAAGGGTGATTTATATTTAATCTATTTGTAGCGCTTCATGTCAATTGTTTTTTCGTCAATTAAAATTTAGTTCAATAATTGTCATGTAGGACAAATTAGAAGTACCGGTACCCTTCAATTTCATAAATAGTTTGTTTTTTTATGTGGTTTATATATTTATTTCAATATGTCAGGAATCCAGTCTTCCTTCTTACTGGTATTTGAGGAGATCGTTTCCATTACACGAGAGTTCCTATCTTGAAAGTCCCGAATAAAAACCATGCTATTTACTTGTTTTAGGGAATGGAGTTAGTTTGGATGTATTTTTTATTTCTAATTTATCTTTGCTAAAATCTTTTAAAAATTTATGACAACTCAAGTTCACTCTTTTTTATTTGAGTATGGTTCTAACTGGCCAGTTAGTCCCAGAGGGGAAGATCTGAAAATGTGTTTTCCCTAAAGGTCAAATGTTAAACTCAGTTCCCTGCTGGCAACCATCTTGGATGAGCTGTGGCAATGTCGGACAATTGCCATAATAAGAATAAAATGTAATCCTATACATACTGAACTTTTTTGCATATAACCAGCCTATCTAAAATCATTTTTTAAATATCAGGCAAAATGTATATACTTATAAAAATTTGACCAACAAAGGGCAATAACTCATATATTGATATTCGGATTTTCTTCAAAATTTGCAGGTGGGTAGATCTTGATATGCTAAATATTTCTGCAATTAAAGTCAACTTAACCTCTATACTTTTTTCTTATAAAAAATGAATTTTTTAAAAATTTTACGGTAAAAGGGCAATACCTCCATCACTTGTTTTCTGATTTTTTCGTAGGGCAGGTAGATCTTGTGATGCTTGTCTTAAAGTCAAAATTTTGATATCTGTAATGGTTTTTGATTTTTTGCCAAAATGGCAATTTCCCCCATATTCTCTTTTTGTAAAGGCAGCTGTGTTATGCGTTCCTTTGAATCCTCTGACATTATATACTTTAGAATCTAGATACCCTGGTAATGATTCAGACAAAATTTGGTTAAAATTTTAAAACTGGCCAAGCAGTTTAAGGAGAGAAAGATTCTTGAAAAGGTTTAAGATGGATAAAGGTCTACATACAACAGATTGACCCTGACAGACGCCAAGTGATTGCAATAGCCTTTCCAGGTCAGCTAAAAAGAGAAATTTGACTTAACAAAATGTATTGTTGCAAGGGTAATAGTAATCCTATTACTTGCCAAGCATCTGTCCAAATCATAATTATCTTTAAACAAGTGTACATGTTAATTTTATTGCTATTACTCAAATTTATTAAACTGTTTGGGCGTGCCTTAATTTTCTCTGACTTGTAGGTGAGTTTAAAAAGAATAATCCCGGCGTAATCGAACTGTGACCAGTCGGGTCAATTAAATAGAGTAATACACAAGTGTCAATTGTGAAAAATACTGTGTTAGGACAAAATGTAACCCTTGAATACTTCAATGTAATGTGAGCAAAACTTATGTGAATTTGACAAATAAATTGTACATTTCAATAGCTTAATTTTCATTTCCAAAATGAGTATTCTATAATAACACACTGAAGATTGCTGCTATTCAAATTATAATTGTCAGCAAAGGATGCCTAGCTTTACTTCAGGTGTCTCTATCATATCAATTCTATCCTATAGTGAACTCTAATCCATCGACACAGTCAACAACCCTTCTTTGTACAACAATACACCTACCAATGATGGGACCTGCATGGCCAAGTGATTGAGGTGATTTATTTACCTGTACAATCACAGTAGCCTATCATCTCTGCACCACTAATACTGACTGTCACAATATATATATGGAATATAGGACATTTTGTTTTGATATGGACTTTATTATGGCTAGTATCAAGTGAGCCCATTAGGGCGAGCTTGATGCATTACACCATGATAAACTCCGTATCAAAAACATACTTTCCTATATTTCTTTTATCTGTAATTCACAAAATGATAAACAGAACTCTAAAAAAAAATTGTAATCAGCTGAAATTTGTCTTTAAGCAGAGTTAATCTATTGTTAATTGCAATAATTTGAATGCATTCTTCATTCAATGTCTTACGCCTACGAACACGGCAAAGAGTACAAAACATATGACGTCAGCTTAGCAACCTTGACAGTGACCCAATGATTTCGTTGATAGTGTCCAGTTTGGTGATACTGAGAATATCAGTCTCTGTAGATCAAAGGAAATTCTTACAAATTACTGATAAAGCTTAAATATAGCGCCTAACCCCATATAAGAAACAAACCTTACAATGCTACATCATCATACTATTATACACATTGACACACCTATATACAGGACTACTAAATCAGGCACATCACATTAATCAGCCTCATCACATAAATCAGCCTCACTTAGGTAAAGGCTAATATGGTAAAGGAAGGCCATGCAACATTTAACTTTTTATTATTGTATTCCTAATATATATTTAATCATAAAGTAAAAGAAAATGTGTACATGAGACATGAATACCACAAACAGATTTTCAATGTAGGGTTCGATTAAAGCACTCTCTGACTCTCCCATGGCAAGTAAAATCTGTGCAGGGCAACTTAAATTTGATGCCGACTTGTCCGCTTGTCTGGTTAAAATTTTATTTATTTTCAGTTTTGAATGTGGAAGGGCTAGTTGATTACTGGGAGGACAAGTAAGATGTATTGGAAACTTGTCCCGTTGGCAAGTTGACAATTTATTTCTAAACCACCCCCCTGCAATGCATTAGCAAACATATGAATTAGATGAGTGATGGACATAAAAATAAACAGGCACATACTGTATAATTCACAATACATCTTAAGCCACCATTAAACTACATATACAAGCCAAGAAATCTTCAGCTAAAATTTAATCATAATTTAATTATAATTGCTCATAATTTTGTAATTAAATTTTTCTACAAATATCAATCATGAGTCAAAGCTCTGGAAAAAAGGAACACAATTAGTTTGACCCATCATACAAAAGATTCAGGTCATGATCTTTGAAGTTAGATTTAGGGTTACAAACACATTGAAAACTTAATGTCCAAGTTGCATAATGGCCTAATTATTTGGGTATAGGCAGAATAACTAATGAGCAGTAATTTTACTGTTCCATTAAAATCTTAAAAATTATATTCCCATTTCATATTTGACAGCAGGTACTTTTACTTCAAATCATAAACTAGCTAGATTCTAAAATTTCGAAACATTTCTAACTTCTATTCTGAATTTTTTATCAATTGAAACAAAGCATTACTGCACAAGATATATATGAATTTTAAAAAAATCCCCTATTACACCTTTTATCAAAACTAAAATAATGCCTAAACTGAATTAATTTAAATGTAAAGCATAATTTCAAAAGAAAAAGACTAACTTAAGGTTGTACGGAGGTTTAGAAATGTGCATCATCCCACGCATTTCACCAAAAATGGAATTCGCTATTGGAATGTTGGTGAAATGTATTGCAATGTCTTATAATGTTTAAATTTGATCAAATATGCAACTTTTAAAAATGTAACTAAAATAAATTAAAATTTTGTTATCATTCGCTAATTTTCCCTATCATTTCAACTTAAAGAGCCCTTAGTTTGCTTTCACTAGCCAAATGTATCATTTTAATGTAAAATTAAAAATTTCTTAATACGAAAAAAAAGATTTGTTGTAGTAGCAATCTTTAGTTGAAGGTCATGATCTTTGATGTTTGACATTTTTCAAAGATAGCTATCATTATACATGTACGTTACTTTGTTTTTTGTATTATCTAAATTTGAAGCACAACTACGAAAATGTTAATTAATATTTAATTCCATATGAAGTTAGTCTGTATCAAATACGATTCAGGTGAAACTTGTTACAAATAAGCAAAAAATATGATGATGTGAGGAGAACGTTTAAGCTGAAACTGAACTTTGAATAGAACTGTGGAAATAAAACATTTGTGAAGCACATGTGAAAGTTTGCACAGCTATATCAGACATGTAAAGGCACACTTAACAAAATATGCTTGAGGGCAAATGTTATTCAAAGTTGTAAACCTAATTTAGTATATTAAAAAGCTTATCCCAATAGATAAAACTGCTTTTGCTTCCATTATTTTGTTATATGTAGGACAATAAAAAATAATTGCAAAATATGAAGAACTTCCTAGTATATTATGAAGAAGATATTTTGACCTTAAACATTAGTTATTAAAAGAACTGACAGAAACTAAATAAAATGTTTCTTGCAATTTCTAGCATATGAATCTGCAAATACCTCAAGCATATGATAAAATACATTAATATTGGCTTACTTTGATCATCTATAAGAATATAAGAATAAAAATAAAAACTTAAATTGACTGCTAAATTTAAATACTTTATATCTAATAAATTTAGAAACATTTGAAGTACATACTGTGGTAGTACTTTTATTTGTGGACACCAGTTTTAGTGGATTTCATAAATGTCACTATTTCTTGGGTACCTAAATTTGGGGTCCTGAATTTTGTGCATTTAAACTCTAAGAAAAAAATATGTTTGGTCTGGAACTTAATTTTGTTGTTTTAGCAGACCATGAAATCCACGAAAATTGGAACCCCATAAACGATAGTACTTTGCAGGTCGTTTAAACCTGGAGATGGGATGTTGTCTCCTCGAAAATTACCCCATTTCCTTTCTTTTTCATAGATAATACTATCACAGTATATATTTGATATGGATTGGTACAATTTGTAAAATTGATTCATCTAGACACCCATCTTAATTACTTTTCAGTAAACTCTTGTAATGTAATAATTGAACCAACTGAACTATCAGCAAGTTAAGCTACACTACATAAGTTCACATTATACAATTAATATCTTTTGATGAGGTTAATACCACAATTTTAATAACCCAAGAAATGTGATGATTACTGAGGCCGGTTACAGCTGATGTGATTATCAGATCTCACAGGTTGTTAAATTGTGGTTTCAACCGAAATCAAAAGTCATCAATTGTTTTATAATATGAAGAATCATTTGTTCCAAAACTTTGCAGTTTTTGCATTTCCTTCTTTTGACACTTAGTCTTGACATTGTTTGTACTTTAGGAAATGTAATAATTTTTCCCTGTTACTATATATGGGTACACGCTGAAGTTTGACATTACGGTATGTGACGTCCAGTTTCCCCTGATCTATTTTTGGGTATGTGACAGCAGTGATTAATGTTATGTCTACTTCACGTGCATAATTGAGCGGTGATTATAACGTTTTCTCACTAGAAGTAATGTATACTTTCATCCAATCAGAAGAGAAAGAATTTTTAGTCATTTAATAAACTAAAATAATCAATGTGCACCAGTATCTGCTGATTGTGTTTTAAAACTTTATTTGTTTATTTGTTGTGCATATCAATAATATCTTCAAAGAAAGCAACCCAATGTTTGCAACCGGAATGAAAATGTGTTACATTCTATGTTGAAGACTAGCATGTCCATGAAGGTGGCTAATAAGCAACAGCCCTGAAACATTGGTTTTGTCATGAAACACAACCAAATTAACAGCATCCTGAAGAAGTACCTATTCTACAAAGTGATAACACAACATGTATTTGCACGTGTTAACTACAGAATGTGTGTGATACTTGCCTGTAGTATTGTGAGCTTAATAATTACAACATGCTAAATGTTAAAATCCATTTTTTTTAATTTTACAGTCAAAATTACAATTGTACTACAGGAAATATATTAATGCATTTAGTAATAAATTTGTGGTTGCAGAAACTCCTAAGTGGTAATAAGATTGCAATTTTTTGTATTTGAAATATTGATGTTTATAAGTTGAACCATTGATGTTTGTGTATAAACAATGGTTTTTTGTTTATGAATCATTGATGTTTGAATATGAATCATTGATGCTTGAGCATGAATCATTGATATTTGTTTATGATCCAATGATGTCTGCATATGAACCATTGATGTCGGTGTATGAAGCATTGATGTCTGTGTATGAAGCATTGATGTCTGTGTATGAAGCATTGATGTCTGTGTATGAACCATTGATGTTTGTGTATGAATCATTGATGTCTGTGTATGAAGCATTGATGTTTTTGTATGAATCATTGATGTTGGAGTATGAATCATTGATGTTTGAGTATGAATCATTGGTGTTTGAGTATGAATCATTGATGTTTGTTTATGAACCAATGATGTTTTTGTATGAACCATTGATGTCTGTGTATGAACCATTGATGTTTGTGTATGAACCATTGATGTCTGTGTATGAACCATTGATGTTTGTTTATGAAACAATGATGTTTCTGTATGAACCATTGATATCTGTGTATGAACCATTGATGTTTTGTATGAAGCATTGATGTCTGTGCATGAAGCATTAATGTTTGTGTATGAACCATTGATGTCTGTGTATGAAGCATTGATGTTTGTGTATGAAGCATTGATGTCTGTGTATGAAGCATTGATGTTTGTTTATGAACCAATGATGTTTGTATATGAACCATTGATGTCTATGTATGAAGCATTGATGTTTGTGTACGAAACCATTGATGTTTGTTTATGAACCATTGATGTTTGATTTTGAATCATTGATGTTTGAGTATGAATCATTGATGCTTAAGTATGAATCATTGATGTTTGAGTATGAATCATTGATGTTTGTTTATGATCCAATGATGTCTGCGCATGAACCATTGATGTCTGTGTATGAAGCATTGATGTCTGTGTATGAAGCATTGATGTCTGTGTATGAACCATTGATGTCTGTGTATGAACCATTGATGTTTGTGTATGAACCATTGATGTCTGTGTATGAACCACTGATGTTTGTGTATGAACCATTGATGTCTGTTTATGAGTCATTTATGTTTGTGTATGACGCATAGATGTTTGTGCATGAACCATTGATGTTTGTGTATGAACCACTGATGTTTGTGTATGAACCACTGATGTCTGTTTATGAATCATTTATGTTTGTGTATGAAGCATAGATGTTTGTGTATGAACCATTGATGTTTGTGTAAGAAACCATTGATTTTTGTACATGAACCATTGATGTTTGTGTATGAACATGTTTGTGTATGAACCATTGTTGTTTGTGTATGAACCATTGATGTTTGTGTATGAACCATTGATGTTTGTGTATGAACCATTGATGGTTTGTGTATGATCTGTTGATGTTTGTGTATAAATCATTGTTGTCTGTTTATGAACCATTTATGTCTGTTTATGAACCATTGATGTCTATTTATGAACCATAGATGTTTGTGTATGAATCATTGATGTTTGTGTATGAACCATTGATGTTTGTGTATGAACCATTGATGCTGATGTATGAACCACTGATGTCTGTTTATGAACCATTGATGACTGTTTATGATCCACTGATAGGAAAATTGAAAGGATATGGAGTGAATGTACATGTGACAAAAACGCACACGATACATAGAAAACTCCAGTTTATCAAGGGCAGGGCTTGATGTCTGTTTAAGAACCATTGCTGTTTGTGTAAGAAACCATGGATGTCTCTTTATGAACCATTTATGTTTTTGTATGAACCATTGATATTTGTGCATGAACCATTGATGTTTGTGCATGAACCATTGATGTCTGTTTATGAACCATTGATGTTTTTGTATGAACCATTGATGTCTCTTTATGAACCATTGATGTCTCTTTATGAACCATTTAAGTTTTCTTATGAACCATTTATGTTTTCTTATGAACCATTGATGTTTGTGTATGAACCATTGATGTTTGTGTATGAACCATTGATGTCTGTTTATGAATCATTTATGTTTGTGTATGAACCATAGATGTCTGTGTATAAACCATTGATGTTTGTGTATGAACCACTAAAGTTTGTGTATGAACCAATGATGTTTGTTTATGAATCATTTATGTTTGTGTATGAACCATTGATGTTTGTGTATGAACCACTGATGTCTGTTTATGAACCATAGATGTTTGTGTATGAACCATTGATGTTTGTGTATGAACCATTGATGTTTGTGTATGAACAACTGATGTCTGTTTATGAAAAATTGATGTTTGTTTATGAACCTTTGATATCTGTGTATGAACCTTTGATGTTTGTGTATGAACCATTGATGTTTGTGTGTAAACCATTTAGGTTTGTGTGTAATCCATTGATGTTTGTGTATGAACCTTATTGTTTAAGTATGAACCATTCATGTCTGTTGACCTTATCCAATATTTTGGAATGCATTTTCCTTGTTTTTACCAAATCATTCAAAAAAGATTTGGCTGACAGTTTACATGCATTGTTTTTGTTCTTATTATTGTTATCAAGTCAGTACAATTTCACTTTTGCCAGAATAAGATGGATCAATAATTACAGTGATTTATCATCAGGAAAATGTAAAAGAAAAGTAAGGGCGAAGTCACTTCAGCAGAAAAGTTTACTAAAATATGGTCAGTTCCAGCTAATTTTAAGTATATAATGTACATGTATTCTGACAAATACCCATATTTCTAAGAAAATTTACCGAATGCAACCATAATCATTTGTCTTTTTTTGCAGTGTACATATAATGAGCTTAGGCAGAATTAAAAAAATCTGTGTTTCCAGTAACCCGACCGACCCTAAATTCTTGGGGCTAAAAATGCCTACCCTAAAGGTCTTTTGGCAATTTTTAAAGAAGCCCTGTTAAAGTTCAGAAGTTACTCACTATATGTCTATGTAAAAAGTTTTGGAAAAATTAAAAAATATGTCTACCTACCGACCCTAGTTACCAGAAACACAGGTATTTTTTAGGCCTTATGAAAATATACATATATGGCAATATATTCTGAGAAATATATCATATTCTATATATAATTATTCTGTAATTATTAAAATCTTACCATCTTTGTCTGTGACAAATTTATCATAAATGAAGCGGGTGCAAAAATTGGTGGGTTCTTTCTCTGGGTTGGTCAGCTGAAAGAAAAATGAAACATGTGAAATATTAAATAATGAATGCTTCATGAATAAAAACATAATTGTATTAATTTCACTTCATATAAGTTCTGAAAAAAGCCAAACACTTATAAATAATAACTGATTAGGGACATATCAGGGATAAGCATGCAAAACACTGAAATTCATTTGCCCATTGATCCAGCCCTATTTTCTTTTCAAAATAAAAAATTTCAATTATGTTTTTCTTTATTTATAATGCAGAATTGCAAGTGTACTATGTTAAAGTAATTAAAAATCAAGAGGAGTTCAGTTTCCTTGGAAATTATATATTGCTTGTATCTCAAAAACTTACTCATGTACATGTAGATATTGATTTTTCTTTCTCAAAATGTGCTTATTATTTCTAAATGTATGTGTATATATCTATTTTTTTTCAAACACTAAATTATTTAAATTATCGAGTTCATATCTCCTTAAGTAAACACACATTTTTTTACATCTAATGTCTGTTCAAATCTCATGACTAGAAAGAGTAAGACATGAAGGGAAGAAAGGGTGAAACATATTTGGTAAAGAGAAGAATATTTATGCTCTACAGCTTTGTACAAAGCAATACATGGTGGAATCATGACATTCAGAAGAAACTTACTTTCTGGCAGATATTTGCCTTGAGCTAGTTTGTTTTGTCTTTTGTGTATAAAATGGATAACAAAACGGCTATATACAAAATTATAGGAACAAGTACTTGTAATTCTTTTCTTGTGGCATTCAAAAAGTATCATCCAATGATTATTTAATTTGCTAGATTGGGTTTTTTTATCTTCCAATTTTATCAATGTTAATACAGAAGATACTGAAAAGATTCCTAATAGTAGAACTCAGTGATCAAAACATCACTAAACTTGTATATTTTGACATTGACACATTGTACATGTATGATCTTATGTCATTTTATACCCCACAACACAGGAGAGATCATTTTTAAGAAAAAACTATTTTTAATAAAAAGTATTTGTAGTTACTCAACTTTCAATTTTCAAGCACAATCTATATACAAAAGTATTTTTACAGCATCATCAAACAAGAGGAAAGCTGTCAATGTGACAGCAAACCGGGTTTTCTTTTACATGGACAGTATATCTTACACATGGGTTAACCCTGAATATTTGAAATGTACTTATAATCTTCATTAATTTTCAATGTTAAACCTTCCATCACAGTAGCCTATTTCTGAAAGTTCAGCAACTTGGATTTTAATCAAAAATGAAAATAAAACTGTGCACACCTCTGATACAGGTACAAATGATCTGCATTATAAAAACTTTCTGTCTATTAAACTGTAGATTTGTTTTTGACAAATGGGACACCCTACGGGTAAATATTTGACCTTAAAATGACTAAGTTCAACCACTGGTAATTCTGGCATTATTCAACAAAAATCAAAATCAAAGTACCATGCACACCTTTGATATAGGTACAACTGATCTGCAAATTAAAAACTGCCTATGTCTTATACTGTAGGAGATTTGCTCCGGACAAAGGGGGTACCCTATTGTTAAAAATTTAACATAAAAATGACTAAGTTCAACAACTGATATTTTTGACATAAATTACCAAAAATCAAAATCAAAGTACCATGCACACCTTTGATATATGAACAACTGATCTGCAAATTAAAAACTTCCTGTCTCAAATACTGTAGGAGATTTGCTCCAGACAAAGGGGGTACCCTATTGTAAAAAAATTGACCTAAAAATGTCTAAGTTCAACAATTCATATTTTTGATATAAATTACCAAAAATCAAGATCAAAGTACCATGCACACCTTTGATATATGTACAACTGATTTGCAAAATAAAAACTTCCTGTCTCAAATACTGTAGGAGATTTGCTCCGGACAAGGGGGGTACCCTATTGTTAAAAATTTGACCTAAAAATGTCTAAGTTCAACAACTGATTTTTTGAGATAAATTATCAAAAATCAAAATCAAAGTACCATGCACACCTTTGATATATGTACAATTGATGTGCAAGATAAAAACTTCCTGTCTCAAATACTGTAGGAGATTTGCTCAGGACAAAGGGGGTACCCTATTGTTAAAAATTTGACCTTAAAATGACTAAGTTCAACAACAGATATTTTTTACATAAATTATCAAAAATCAAAATTAAAATATCATGCACACCTTTAATATATGTACAATTGATGTGCAAAATAAAAATTTCCTGTCTCAAATACTGTAGGAGATTTGCTATGGACACAGGGGGTACCCTATTGTTAAAAATTTGACCTAAAAATGACTAAGTTCAACAACTGATATTTTTGACATAAATTATCAAAAATCAAAATCAAAGTACCATGCACACCTTTGATATATGGACAATTAATGTGCAAATTTAAAACTTCCTGTCTCAAATACTGTAGGAGATTTGCTCTGGACAAATGATGTACCCATTTGGCAGCCGCCTGCCCGCCCACAGCCTGCCCGCCATTTTCACCATTTTAATAACCGGATTTTTCCGATGGAAAACCCGGTTAAAAACCTAGTTGGTATAAAGTAAGAGAAATGACACAGTGTTATCAGACAAGATTTCTCAGGTTTTATTCTAGACATGCAAAGTGTTGATCTACTTAAGTATTGCTCCTTTATCTTACCATTCTGTTTCTATTTGACAAGTATAACAATTTCTACAGGAGAAAAATTATTTGCATATTTCCTGCCTTTATCAACCTATCTGTTATAAAATGAAATACTTTTTAGAAATCACTGTAAATACAATGCCAAGTAACCAAGGGAAAATGCAATATAACTGAAAGCATTAAACTACTAACCCAAAAATATAGATTCTGGTCTGTCAAATTAAAATCAATACTGTCTGATGAAAAGAATCATGGAACAGGGCATACACTGTCACTGTCCCGAAACAACCTGAACTAAATCTTAAATCCTGGTGAATTACATGTACTGCAATGATTGCAGAAATTCTAGTAAAGAATTAAAAAATTCTTAATCTACTTCACATAATTTTTTCCAAACAATTTTCAGTAAGTCACATGTAAGTATTTAAGTAAATTTGATTTTCAGCTTATATACTTACCCCTAATAATGGCATTTCTATATTTGTTGTCTCTGCTTCTATACATAATCGTTTAAACGGACAGTGCAGTTTTTTATAAACTTTATCTTTATGTACTGCTTTTTCAATGATGAATCCTTCATTCTTTAAGTAATTTTCGAAAACATCCCGTACCCTTTCCCTTGTTTCTATCTTTTTCCTGTCTTTAGCATTTTGTGTTTCGAGCTTCTTCTTTTCAGGATCTGGGTGTATCAATACAATATCTATCCTCTTAGCTTCTGGAATCAACTTATCTCCAAGTGATCTGTATAGTCTGTCAAAACGCGTCAGTGATTTAGACTCAACATGTTTTGGAGTATGTTTGACTTTCAGGAAGCCATCTTTTTGCTTTTTGGAATCTTTGTTACTCATTTTGATATATTTTTCAGGAAGTTAGAATATAATGAAAAGGTACCTGTAATATAAATGATATCTCTATGTATAAGCATTTATATAGATGAAAACAGAAGGACATATTTCTATGAATATCAATGAATGTATAAAAGCCTATTCAACTTGTTCCAGTTAATTCAAGAACCCTATAATCTCTCAGACAAGAGTAGATACAGAAATGACAGAATGCATATGCCAATTCTAGATCTTCATGAACTAAATGTAACAAACTGACTCTATCAGTCTCTATGAGGACATTTGGTACTACAGTTGTACATAAATGTAAAATAAAAAAAACAAAATAACTAAAGAATGAAACTGAAATATTATACATGTAGTATTAACAGGGTTTGATTTAAGTACTTTCCCACTCTCCCATGGCAAATAAAATCTGCACAGGGCAACTTAAATTTGATGCCGACTTGTCCGCTTGTCTGGTTAAAATTTTATTTATCTTCAATCTTGAATGTGGAAGGGCATGTTGATTTCTGGAAGGGCAAATAAAATTTATTGGCAACTTAATTGTCTGATGGGCAAGTTGACAATTTATTTCTAAATCACGTGCTGTATTTACTGTCAATATGACATTCTCCAATCTAGATGTACATTGCAACTATGGCAACTATGTCATAAATTTCATAATAAACAGACTGCAGTTGAAATATTGGATAACTGAGATGCATCAGCAGACTAAATATACTGGATTCATGTATTACAATTAAATCTTGAGGAATTGACTTGAATGTAGAACTATGTGGCAATACTTATAAACTAGAAGTACTGTGGTCTGCTGGGCCACAAATGAATACCCCCCCCTTTCCAAAGTGTAATACAATTCTTTAAACAGTTGTCCAAACCAAAATTGAAATTGCCCCACTCATACAAGCCAAGAAAACATGAAGTGGAAAGACATCATTGGTCTAGTTATAGTTAAACATCAAAGAATCAGCAAACAGGAAGTGCATGCACAACAGACCTGTAAATGGCTTACACATTAAAACTCATTTTTATAAAGCTCCAGTCCAAATTTGAAATCATTTCTACCTATAGAAGCCAAATAAACTGTTACGAAGAATTCTCATCCATAAATGGTTATAGTAAAACTTCAACATATAAGCAAACAGGAAGAGGTAATACGGCAAACCTCAAAATAGCTTACAGGTTACAACATTATTATAAAGCTCCAGACCAAATTTGAAATCATTCCCACCCATACAATTCAAGTAAACTGCGACAAACATTTCTCATCCATAGTGTGCTGTAAAACTTCAACATATTGGCAAACAGGAAGTAGCAGCAACACAACAGACCCGAAAATAGCTTACACATTACAACTCATCATAATCAAGCTTCTGACCAAATATGAAATCTTTCCAACATATACAAGCTGAGAAAACTGTGACGAAAATTTTTCATCCATAGTGTGTTATAGTAATAAAACTTCAACATATCGGCAAACAGGAAGTAGCAACACGACAGACCTGAAAATAGCTTAAATGTTACAACTCATCATAATCAAGCTTCTGACCAAATATGAAGTCATTCCAACAAATACAAGCTGAGAAAACTGTGAACGAAATTTTTCATCCATAGTGTGTTATAGTAAAACTTCAACATATCGGCAAACAGGAAGTAGCAACACGACAGACCCGAAAATAGCTTACACGTTACAACTCATCATAAGCAGCTTGCTTATGATGCCCAAATATAAAATCATTCAAACATATGCAAGCTGAGAAAACTGTGACCAAAAATGTGCGACGGACAGACAGACGGACGGACATGGCCATCACTATATACCCACCACTTTTTCAAAGCGGGGGTATAATAAGACTTTGCACCATGAAAACAAGGTCATGGCAATCTAAAACATGTGAATACTAAAAATTTCTTATTATAAGCTACCTGTGGGTTACAGATTTTCAGAATAAGTGAATATATAGGTACTTTGAAAGTTATAAAAATATATAGAACAGTAAAAATTACACCTTTGCTGGTGGAAATTCTGCTTATGTTTCGCTCTAAGCAGCGTTCCTCACATGAATCAAGACTAATCTACATTATATGAAAAATTCTAATGCAAAATTTATATACAGAAGGTTTTGATTGGTCAAAACTGACTGTCAATTCCACCATCTACACACCTGTGACAAAGTAGGTTCCCTGTTTAGTCTGGTTCCTAATATTGTTACAAATTCACGAGTTAAAAATAGAACATGAAATTGATTTGTTGCATTAGAATCGCAATAACAGTACATTATTTGAATATCCGAGGGCGTTAATCTTGATATGACGGTCAAAATATCTGTTTAAAGGCTCTGCTACGCGTCGCCTATAAACTACATTTTGACCGTGAAATCTACGACTGACGCCCTTGGGTATTCAAATACTGTGAATTCATTTAATTTCATGGGTATCAATTTTCATGGGTAGAGAAAAAAAGACATTTCGTGGTATACTTAAATTTGTGGGATGCCACTTGTTCCAAATTTTTTTTTTATTTAAATCAATAAAAATAAAAATTCTAAAATTCATGACTTTAGTACCTTCAGTATTGGTGTCAAAACACCAAAATTTACATCTGTACCAGTAATTAAAGTGTCACCAGGGAGGCGCTCGATTCATTGTCCTGGACGACCTGCACAGTACCATACAACAATCCAGTGACTGAGAACAGTGTTCTGGATCTGTTCCGTCTGTACCAACTTCAGAAGTGGTGTAGTGTGCACAGTCCGCCATAAAAGATGGAGACGAACGTAATAGATGCAGGAAAACAAATGTCAATTTCATGAATTTGTAACATACCAATAAATGCTTTCTATAAGACAATAAAGAAAATACTTTAACCCAGCTGAAGCAAACTTAGAAAACATTTTAGAGCTATTGATTTCTTCATTGAATATTGAACCAAATTATCATGAGCCCCTTTCATATTATTGGAACATTAAAAAATATTATTAGCTTTAATTTATAATTTTTGACAAGTGTAAAACCTAAAATGCAAGGCATTTTACTACAACTAAGAATTCTATTGCACGATCATTGTTTTTTCTTCAATATCAACAAATTCGTTCGCGAACGTAACTAGCATACAGTCGACGTCTATTTTGATTTAAGAACACTCTGTTCTAAGACAATCGATTCGCATGTCCAGGCCATTGTGATCGGAACATGTCCATCGCAGAGAATCGAGTGCCCCCCTGTAATTAACAATTCATAGTAATGTGTAGATATTATGCAATAATTAGGTAATCATCTGACATAACCTTACTCCATTCGTTATTTAATAGAAACCTGTATTGATAGCAAAATAAACATGTCCTTTTCAGTAGAACATAATTACAATTATAAAAGTTTAATTAATAATATCTTATCAAAACTAAATTGAGATGGTTCTTGTCCAAATTTATAAACTTGAAATCAACACTTTAGCGTAAATGAAAAACAAAACAGGAAGCCAGTTACCGCTAATTTGTTTACTGGGAAACACTTGAAAATAAAGCATTTAAACTTATTTTGCTGCAATTTAAGGTTCAAGAAAATGTATATCTACTCATTTTTGGATATAGCAGGTTGTGTGGTGCATAGGTACAAGTGCAAGGTTTATGGCCTTCCTTTATTATGTTCATTCACATGTGTTTGAAGCTTGCACAAGAAAATTATATTTCATTGAGTATTTGAATTCGTGGTTTGGGGACACCCACAAAAACCACGAAAATTGGTACCCCACGAATAAAAATGAATTCACAGTAATGTTCTGTTATTGCTTAAATAGTAATGGGGCATTACATGATACCCCGCCACATTTCACAAAATTTCTAAGTTAAAAGGGGCATAACTCCAGAACTGTGTGTACCGCTGAACCCAAAATTATACTTGGCCTGTGTTTAATGGTAAGCAATTAACATACCAAGTTTGAAGGCAGTATGTTATTTTATTCACAAGTTATGAGCACGAAACCCCAAAAATTTGAAAAATTTCAAAGTTTCAAGGGGCATAACTCCAGAACCCCTTAGACCTCTGAACCCAAAATTGAAGCTGACCTGAGTTTTGTGGTAAGTTTGAAGACCTTGTGTTATTTTGTTCACAAGTTATCAGTAGGAAACCCTAAAATTTGCAAAATTTCTAAGTTTCAAGGGGCATACTTCCAGAACCTCTTGGACCTCTGGACCCAAAATCAAACTTGGCCTGAGTTTTGTAGTTAGCAACTCACATACCAAGTTTTAAGACCTTGTGTTATTTAGTTCACAAGTTATCAGTCGGAAACCCTAAAATTCGCAAAATTTCTAAATTTCAAGGGCATAACTCCAGAACCCCTTAGACCTCCGAGCCCAAAATCGAACTTGACCTGGGTTTTGTAATAAACAAGTTTCAAGGGGAATAACTCCAGAACCCCTTGGAACTCACATACCAAGTTTGAATACCTTGTGTTATTTTGTTCACAAGTTATCAGTCTGAAACCCTAAAATTCGCAAAATTTCTAAATTTCAAGGGCATAACTCCAGAACCCCTTAGACCTCAGAGCCCAAAATCGAACTTGACCTGGGTTTTGTAGTAAACAACTTGCATACCAAGTTTGAAGACCTTGTGTTACTTCCCTCAAAAGTTATCAGTCGGAAACCTTCGGGGGACGGACGGACACATGACTGAGGGTATCACATAATACCTCGCCACTTCATGTGGCAGGGTATATAAAGGAAGAATTGTGCTACAGTTATTATGTTAATTTACTTTGGAGCCACATGATTGAGAGTTAAATGGGGTACTTGTCAGGTTTTTTCTAGATCGACACTTTTGTCTGCCTCCTGTACAGAATAATGTTTGATTAGTTTTGGATTCAAATGGAAAAGTGGGTTAGTTGATATGCTGAATTACATGTACAGTATTTGTTAGCAAAGTTTTATGATTTATCAATTTTCCTTGCACAAATACAACAGAATTATACTGCCTGAAAGATTTAACCGTACATACAGATTTATAATTTTCATGGGTGATAATGCGCCTTTAATCACAGGTGGTTAACCCTCCAGATTTTTGCGGGAGACTCCCGCAATTTGGCTAAAACAGATATTTCTCCTGCAGTGAGATGGTCTCCCGCCCCAGAGACACAAATCTCCTGTTTTTGTGATTGTCTCCTGCAAAATTTCCCATAATCATATTTTGTTAAACTGAAAATTATCCAGGTCAAATTATCAAACATGTCAGTTATGAATTTTTTTGTCAATCAGCATAGGTAACACTAATTTAACAGGTAATCATGTTATAAATTACATTGATTAATTATTGTTGATTGGGTAGTAATGAGGACAGGTGTTGTTTATATTGCAATCACTGAATTAGTCAGCAGTGACAATAATTACCAGGAATCAACAAAGTTATTTTGATGCGACCATTTTAATAAATGCAACTAATTACCTCCCTTGTATAATTTTCCATTTCTTAAATAATGGTCCAAAATTTTTGTGTTCACACTTAAATACCCCAATTTATTGGAATATTTGGCTAATTCTCTAAATTAAATTCCCTGTAACAATATCTTTGGACATTTTCACAATATTTTTTGGTTTGGTGGAATTTAAGAAATAAATAATTTTAGCTATTTATTGGTATAAAGTGATCTCTTCTTATTTTAATTCATGACAACAAATTAACTCCATGAGCTATACCATTTGTGAAAACATTGTTCCGGTATAATGAATTAGATTTTACAAAGATTATCTCATATGTCATATTAAAGATATGAGAATTGACCTCAAAGTAAATTTATGGAATAAGCCAAAACTTCATGACGTAACCACAGGGAGAAACCAGTAAGTTGAGAAACAATAGTCTAAAATGGTGTTCTCTAACATCTCCTGCAATTTCAAACTGGATTGCAGGAGATCTCCTGCAAGTGGGTTTCAGGGGGTTAACAGGTATGCTTTAATCATGTAAAATCTAAATGATGAATAACTAGTCATTTATAAAAATTGGGAAGATGACTTATCCCAACTGAAATATGTTATCCAAATTGGAATTATTCCCATACTGATTAATAGACCAATTTCCAATTTCTGTTTATGAATGAAGTGCTACTATTGACCTGGGGTCAATCAGAATAAATTGTGTCACGTAACATTTTGACGTTTAAAAACCTATATTGTGACGTCAAAATTTTCCAGGAAAATTCACCAACTGGAAACTCATCTATACATATAATTGGAGGAATAAAAGTACTTCTGGAGGAGTTCGGCCAACTGACACTCACAAACTAAATAAAGTCTGAAGGACTTAATGCAGAGTTTGTGAGTGAAAGGCCGCATTTACACATCCATATACTCCTCCAAAATTACTTCTATTTCTTATAATTCCAATCCTTTGATGGACAAGTGCCTATTGCGGCGCCCCCATGTTTGGTTTTTCAAGCGTAGCCGTAGCCTGTAGGCTAGCTGACCATGCCACTGCACGGTTGTTCCGGTGGGCATGTCTATAACAAATTACTCAGTAATTCACCCTTTTTAATATCTTACATGTCTGTCTGCTTCAATTTGCATCCTTCATGTGCAAACAACAGAGAAATTTTTCGAATGTTTTGATGTTGCCAAGAATGAATCTTTCAGGGGAGACAACTACGTGTGAATCAAGAATCAGTTCCGGAACAGGCAGCATTTTCATCCGGAAATAGATATAATGACTGCTTGTTTACCTTAATGCCTCTCTGATCCATGTCAACATTTTCTACTTGTAGTCCAGCTTCCAGTCCATAACAATTTGCCTCAATTTTTTTTTGGAAAGTTCTTCCAATGATCATTTAATCGACTTTAAAAATATTTACACTACTGGCTTGGACAGTATGATTTGGTATTTCCTTAGTGTTGGTACTGGGACTAATATAACATATAACTAATATATTAGTCCCAGGTTGGTACGACTATATAATACTTCTTGTAAATCTTATAATTGTGACCTCTTGTAATTATGTCTCTGACTGGGAAAATATTTTGATTTTGATCCACCTTATCAATTGTTTAAATATGGGAGTATAAATAAAAGTACAGCGTTGGATTTTTAGGAGAATCAAATGAACCTACAATAAGTACGATCTATTGAAAAGTTATGGTGTTTTTGTATGGTTTCAATACAAAATTTCGCATGTCAAGATTGCGTTTTTGGGGGGACTAATTGTTATTACTAAAAACAGTAAATTATTAAATCAATTGTTTCGTATTACATTTCTTCCAAGATGATGATTTAGTAACACTCAATGAAAGATTTAAATGGTACTTTCTTACTTAAAAAAATGAAAAAATTGAAAACTTGTCAAGATTTTTCATGATTCCTACGTTACTGCTACTTGAAAATTGCCTCGGAGTCAAATTGATTCTCGAAAGATATAAGTTATACCTTAAAAAGATACGCCTTCTAACAATATGATATAAAAAATCATGTATCAAGATTGGCCTTTAATAATAAAAAAGTATTGCACTCATAAATACTGTAGTTTTTGAAGTTCCAAATAACAGAGATTCCTACGTTACCTATGTTCTGAAGGGATCGGACTAAATTGTTGGGCACTTATAAGAAACAAAGCATTTATGAATTTCCACTACTTGCTTATGAAATAACTACCATCGATCTCTGATGATTGAAAAAAAATTCCTACGTGACCGATTCCTACGTTACCAAATGACACAAGTGGAAAAAATATTGTTCAAAATTTCAAGGAATTCAGTTTTGAAACAAAGTTTGCATGGTCTATCATCATTTCAATGACAAAGATGTGACGAAATACCATATCTTGTGGAGAAATACCATCAGATAAAATAAATGATTCCTACGTTACTCAATAAGCAATTCTTATCTGAGTAATCACTTTCGTCAAAAAGACTTGCAATTGATAAACTGGTTTTCAAGTTTCCCCAAATTCTATCATTTGCCCACCATGTCAAAACAATATAAGAGTATGAAGATATTATATCTGGGTATGACTGTGACACTAGTAACAATAACGCCAGCGAAATGTATGTTTGTGAGTATGTTGCTGATATCGTGGAATTTTTATACGAACACTCGTGCAAACCAAAATAATACATATCTATCATTAATTAACAACGCTCAATTTTTGGAATTTCAATAATCCAAATACATGCTTTGGTAACTTGGACGTTTCGGCCGTCGTATGGTAATACTAAATGAATTGAATCTCAACATGCCTGTGTCTTACTGATTAAATTTTGCAGTTTGCTGATATAATGTCATAAAAATCGGTTCATAAAAAGTAATTGGCTATTATTTATACTATTCATCAAGTTTTATGGACTTGTAACCAGGCGCGGATCCAAACAATTTGAAAAGAAGGGGGTTCCAATCAGAAAGTTAAAAGAAAATTTTGGGGATATTTCTTAGTAAAACATCAGGATATTCATTAAAAAACACATGATTGTCCAAAAAAGGGGGTTCCAACCCCTGGACCCCCCCTTTGCATCCGTCCATGTGTAGCACTTTCTAGCACCCACCCAGTCCGAAGTTACACATGACCGAAATTTGATATGGCCGAAGTGTTTTATGGCCGAAACGTCTCGAAATCAAACTTAAGGCCGACTTTGCTGCATTATACAAATCTTGCATAGCACCCAACCTCTGCACTGAAGTGCAATTAAAAAGCATGTCTAACTTACTTAGCTTAAAAAATTATGGCATTCAGTGTATACAGTTAGCTAGCTTTATTGACCGACGATCAAGCAGTAGAAGAACTTGGAACCCATCAAATGGATATTAAGTAAAAATATTATATTTAAGGAGGTCCTCATACCTGAAATATTTTGTGAAGGTCCTCGGGTCCTTAATATTCTTGATCTCCTGCAATCGCACTGTGGATGTTCTAAAATAGAACTGTTGGGGTCCTATAATATTTCGGATATGATGAAATCGAATTGTAATCTGAGGACCTACATAAATATTTCAAGACCTCTAAAAATAATTTTGACTAATACAAAATGGAACACACCCACCACTACAAAACCTTGAAGGTGGTAGAAGTGCTGGATTTTAAGTCAGTTTGGCCAAAGTTTAGAATTATTACCCCAAGGGACAGACAAGGGGGAAACTACCAGAGTATAGGCTTGCCCCTACGCTTAAATACGAAAAGGTGTCTTTCGTGGAGCTTTCGATTGGAGCCCAGAGGTCAAAATTAGTAAAAATCAAAGTATGGGTACCTCTCATAACATCTAGTTACTAGCAAGTAATATATATATAAATAAAAAGATAAAAAAAAAACAATAAAACCAAACTTTTTCAATCCAAAGAAGTAGATTGTTTTTTTTTTTCTTTTTTTTTTTACTTATCAACTTGTGCTGGAGGATGTGTGAATAAAAATCAGAGCGACCATAAATGATCCGAAGGGCGAAAAACTAGTAGAATCATTTTAAACCTCTGCGTAAGCAGACAGAATGTAAACAAGATATTGAGATAGGAGCTCTGCGGTTAGTTCCTCCCTGAAAGGGGTCGGAGGTTGACGAAAACTGATTCTTCTCATCATAGTAATCTTTCAGACAGATTATAGGAAAACTGTCTTCACATGCAAGCTGGTGCTTTTAGGTTTTGCTAGTCGCATGGCGTCTCGATGCTTCTTTTTCTTCTGGGTGACTAGTCAGGGAGAGGAGTTTCATAGTTGTCCAATCCCTTTGCGAGTTATCTTTTAATGCAAGTCGCAACGTCAGGGGCAGGACTATACATTGCCACATGAAGGCTAGGCGAATAAATGGAGGAACATTCACACCAGTCAGTACAGATATCATGACAACCGGCACTAGTCAACAACAGAATATGATTGATTGATTGAATGAATATTGTTTAACGTCTACTGGGCAATATTTCAGCTATATCAAGACGAGAACAAGTTTGTTACAAAATAATCACTTCGGGGTATGGAAAGGGTCATGGGACTGGAAATTCTGACTGCCACTGGAAAAGTAGGGTGAAATCGAAAGGGGCGGGAAATTTAGCCTTGTAGCCGATCACCTACGGATCACTCAAAAAAGAGCTTGCTACAAGGGTTCTTTAACGTGCAGGAAGCGTGGCAACAGAATATGAAAAAGAAAGGAAATGGGGTAAATGTCAAGGAGACAACATCCCATATCCAGGTTAAAACAAAGCATCTAGGGGTCACCGTATGCTCACAGAATGCTCACAGAACACACATCCAAGGCAACAGAGCCGACTTTCAAAACGGTTTTAGATCTTCAAGGCATGTTCAATTCTCTGGAATCATGCATGTATCAGGACTTGTATCTATTCCGTTATTCATTCATTTATAGGAGCATATCGAGCAGGGAACTTTACGGGCTGTTTTGACATAAGATCAGACCGCGGACCTATCGTTGCTGACCATGCTTCAATTACTGCCCACCACCCCAGGTACTGATTGGGACGTACAGTGGGTGTTTTGAAGTCAAAGCTGTTGCTGCTGTGCGGCATTGTGCAAGCGTATCAGAATCAATGGCTTGCGAGGTGACAGTGCTGCACAAAACCACCCAAAACGCCCATATCCAAGGGAGGCAGAATGTAGTATTACTCACCTTATAAAGAGCTTTTGTGGCCAACTCGGCTAGCATCTGTGGGAAACCATCGGCCCTCTGCATGTTTTCTTCAACTATGTGGCGCTCAGCTCCAGATTCATATCAAAAGAGCCTTTCTGCATTAGCTTGGTAATCCTTTACCTGTCGTTTGATAACATCGGATGTGAGTGGGACAAGCAAATGGCCGGGGACCGGGCAAAACTTCCTTACCACCCTTTGTAGTATGTCAGTTTGATCTTTCGTTAAGTCCAAACCGTTTCCTTATAAGTAAATACTTTGCGAAGATGGAAACAAATGGTCAGGTGTTCCACTAGTAGACATGGGGGACCATCGTGAGATACATTTGCATGCAATGAATCGTTCTTTAGATCAAGTGTATATAGATTAGATTCTTTGGGTTTTGGAGGAATTTCATGCCAGAATCGACGTCTGGAAAGAAACTGTAGATCGTGGACTGCTTGGAGCCATTGACGTAAAATATCATGGGTTATGTCTATTCACCATGATGCTTTTGATGCTGGTGACGTTGACGATGCATTCATCCTCTATAAAGTCGTTGTAGACCTTACGATCGAACCCCAGCACGAAGTCGTCAAAATCTACCAGATAGCCCCTAGCTTTGATGAGCGATGCTCTCAGAGTGGACCGATTCGTGTCGTCTCTTTATACAAGTACAATGTATTATAGGGTAATGCATGAATATTGGGGAATATTGTCCCGAGTAGAATTTTATATTGCACGAGCTTGCGAGTGCAATATATATTCTACGAGGGATAATATTCCCCAATATTCATGCAATAACCCCTTTATTGTATAGCAACGCTAAAATTTCTGTTAAAAATGAGACTTTGTTCTAGATGACGTCATGAAATGTATGTCATATTTTCACTAGTGCAATATGGCAATTTATTGCACGCTGACATTTGGTTGCTTTCTTTTAGAAATATTATGTTGCTATACAATAATTAATGTGTTGTTGAATCGTCTCCCATGTCCCCGTTGATGTCGTGATTGTCCGAAGATTCGATGTCCAGATTGATTGGAAACCAGTTGCGGCTGTTGTTGTCTAGTAACGTAGGTAGTTAGTGGCTTCACGAATGTTTGAAATGAAGTAATGTGTATCAAGGTTCACCAAGGTTATCTCATAGAGCTAATCTTCAAGCAAATGCAGTGGTAGGTTGCAAAGGGTCAGAATTCGGCTGTCGGTTCCGGATAAAACATGAAAAAAACATACATTGGCCCAGTATTGTAGACGATCCACTTCAATAATGAATTGTCTATTTTTTTACTGGTTACAGCGTAGACAGCAGTCACTGGTACAGTGTTTGTTTCCATTCCTAAAGTCCTTCATAAAGGTTCTGCAGGTTTGAAGCCTTCATTATTGTAGGATGGGAAATTAAACAAGTTATATGTGAATCTTATCCGTTTGTTTACAGCTCGAACTGGATGATCATATCGAAGATCAATAGTGTAACCCCGTGTGTTCTCAAAGTCTGCACGAATCCGAATTTCCATGGCTGATTCCTTCAGCCGCTTACACGGATTACAAAGAGGTAAAAAGATTGATTTAGTCAGACTGGTAAATGCGGCCATTGTGAGGATATACTCTCCATGCCATGGACATTTTTACTCAAATCTGCAACCTGCGTGAACGTTATAGCGACCTTGGTATTTGGGAAGCTGGCATTGAAGATTACGGCTTGGTAACGTCCAGGGCCACAGTGTTTCGCAACCGAAAGATTTCAAACACGACTGCTCTGTGTGTGTGATCATTACTGATGACCAATCTAGGATTCTTGCGTCCTCTTTTGGCAGCCAGGCAACATTTTAAATCAGTATTTCGGTACACACAGTCGATCTTTGATTTGTTTCTGGTGGCCATGTTACAATTTTGAATTTCTTTCATCGGTGGCGATGACGTGAGAAACAAACCAAGAGGCCTTGTTCAATAACACTTTGGCCGCAAGCAAAACGTTGCATTGATGGTGCTAACTCTCAGCATCGCATTAGCATCCAAGTCGCACAAGGGAGTTCGTGTTCGAATCCGTAAACGAACTTGTAATCGACGGCAACCCCAAATATATGGAGGATGACAAAGGTGTATGAACATTTGTTCAATCGGCATGAGCCGTTGAATCTTTGAAACACAAATGGTTTGTATGAACATTTGTTCAATCGGCATCAGTCGTTGAATCTTTGAAACACTAATGGTTAAGTTCCTGGAATTTGAAGAAGCCGTCTGAGTAAACAAGCATTCCGAGCATGGTGGTGGCAACGCCTGGGTCGCACAGATGTTCGACAGGTCTGAGAGTTTGTAGCTGATGCTCTAAAGAGGAACATGACACCATTGAAAGTTCTGCACCGGCGTAGATGGTGCCATCGTTAATTTCGTCTGAACCCAGCCTCCAAACAAAAGGGAATTTATCCCGAGTCTCGATTATGATGCAGAATTCATCAACGGTTTTCTTAAGCACATCGGCAAACGAATACCGAAGCAAGAACGAGGAAAGGGGAAATTCTAAAATCATAAATGCAAAATCACGGCAATGCACAGCAACACGAATTGAGACAGTATGACAAAGACATAACAAACAAACAAAAATGAACAAAAACGCCACAAAACTAAAGCACTAGCAGTGTGAACCCCTATAAAAACTGAGGTATCATCAGATGCTCCAGAAGGGTAAGCTGAGCGCCGACCTGGGTTTATATTCGTCCACCAGATAACCCCGGAGACTCTCATCGAAGCTTGCATTTCAGCCAGTGCATAATATAGCGCGTCACAAAGTCATGAGCGATGGCGACCACCGCCTGAGATAAGATGGTTTAGTCGAAGTTGCTTTTGTGATGTCCTTCCTCGTAGTGTGGGGGCTTGCTGGGGGACTTGCTACGGCGCGACACTTTGTCCTCGATATAGTCGACTGCTTCAGCTTGGATGTTCCCTCTATAACTCCTATTAGGGTTGCATTCGTGGCTCTTTGTCCACCTCTCTCTAACGTTTTTGTGTTGGAAGGGGTAAACATTTAACCAAAATCATTCAGCAAGGTCTAGAGCGCTGGACATAATTTAGGCGGTTATGCCATAGAAGACAATAAAGTATTGGTTCAAATCCAGCCGTAGATTTTTCTGTGCTAACAGGTATAAAAAGATGATTTTCGTCACTGCTGGCATTCGGAATCATATATTGTATCTTTGTAGCTCACATTACCAATATATTTTCCCTCAACTATTCGAGCATGGAATTCTTTGGATATTGAAAAGCGAAATGCTGCAACTAAATATATTAATGGCTAAACCAGAAGTTCCTCCGTGGTATAATATCGGCCAAAAAAATTAAATATTATTCACACTAAGTTGAGGTATAGCTACAGTAGTTTAAATTATGATTGATTCAATATACTGTGTTTGTGGTGCAAATTGTGAAAATGCTTATCACTACTTTCTAGAATGTTCACTTTATAACAATATCTGACAAAACTTGTTTCTAATAATAAGAATATATGGAGATATTGACCTTGATATGATTCTTTTTGGAAATGCAAATCTTACCTTTGATCAAAATGCTGATATTTTAGAGCAGTCCAATGTTATATTTACAATAGTCATAGATTTGATTGATTGTTGCAGATTTTTCTTATCCTTTCCTTCATATTTTTCCTTCTCTTTTTTTTATTTTATTCAACCAATATTGTTATTGTTATCGTTTGATATCATTAATTGATCATATCAAAAATGTACTGACATTGTGAAAATATTTTATGAGAATGAATTACGTTTTGTGTACATGATATTTAACTATAACCTTTTGTTACTTTTTTCTATTCTTATCAACATTTCTTAATGTATATTGTATCTATATTGCTGCTATATTGTATAATATTTGTCATTGTTTGTTATGTTGTAAATTTTAGGGAGAAGGCTTTAGATAATGTTGTTATAACTTGTGCCCGATCCCTTTGCTTTATTTGCAATAAAATATGTTTAATTCAATACCAATATATCACTATTCTATTATATAGAGCTGTGTGCAACACTATTATCTATATACCTTATGTATCTTATCTGTTGCATATTTTACGAAAGGATATGGGGTAAATTAACATGAGACCATAACACATATGTTAACCCCAACTGCAATAATTTTAATGAGCTGTATGGCCATTTCGGAAATTAATTCCTCATCAGTAGCACTATAGGACCCAAACAAAGGAAATCCATAATTTCAAAAAATGTTTAAATGCATAAAACCAAACGAAATCCGAATAATTAGTAATATCAAATACAGCTAAGGACAAAGGAGTTGATCCTTAGGTTTCAGAATTTACATAAATTTAGATAAAAGTAATTGAACAAAGTGTACACATGAGATATTATCTCATGTACAAGTACACCATATCTAAGAAAAATAAAGAGCATACATCTCTACCACGGGGAATTGTTTTACCAACTCCACACTACAATAAAAGACAAACTCCTGTATTAAATATTTTACGAAAAGGATATGGGGTAAATGAACATGAGACCATAACACATATGTTAACCCCAACTGCAATAATTTTAATGAGCTGTATGGCCATTTCGGAAATTAATTCCTCATCAGCAGCACTAGAACCCAAACAAAGGAAATCCATAATTTCAAAAAATGTTGAAATGCATAAAACCAAACGAAATCCGAATAATCAGTAATATCAAATACAGCTAAGGACAAAACTACGATGGAGGGAGTTAATCCTTAGGTTTCAGAATTTACAGAAATTTAGATCAAAGTAATTGAACAAAGTGTATACATGAGATATTATCTCATGTACAAGTACACCATATCTAAGAAAAATAAAGAGCATACATCTCTACCACGGGGAATTGTTTTACCAACAAAAGACAAACTCCTGTATTAAATATTTTTCGAAAGGATATGGGGTAAATGAACATGAGACCTTAACACATATGTTAACCCCAACTGCAATAATTTTAATGAGCTGTACGGCCATTTCGGAAATTAATTCCTCATCAGCAGCACTAGAACCCAAACAAAGGAAATCTATAATTTCAAAAAATGTTTAAATGCATAAAACCAAACGAAATCCGAATAATCAGAATATCAAATACAGCTAAGGACAAAACTACGATGGAGGGAGTTAATCCTTAGGTTTCAGAATTTAAAGAAATTTAGATAAAAGTAATTAAACAAAGTGTACACATGAGATATTATCTCATGTACAAGTACACCATATCTAAGAAAAATAAAGAGCATAATCTCTACTATACATCTCTACATCTCTGCAGCCGTATCCTTCTATTCATTTTCCACCCACCACACTTTTAATCATGAACGATGTTACAACTTTGCAGAATTTCCTACGAGGAGCAATCACCCGGTTACTGAAATAGCCAAGATGGCAGAGTGGTCTAGAGCGCTAGGCATAGTGCGGGCGGTGTTGCCATAGATGACATTTAAGTATGGGTTCAAATCAAGCCGTAGACCTTCCTGGGTTTTCCTATGCTAAATGGTATAAAAAATGATTGTCATTCACAAGTTATCAAAGTCAATCTCATTTAAACAATGCATTCACGGTTGACAGTGGTATATTTTTTCTGATTCCTGTTAATAAAACAAATAAGTTAAGATCATAATAAGTAAAATATCACGATCTATTGAAAAGTTGTGGTGTTTTCTGTATGACTTTATCACAAAATTTTGCATGTGAAGATTGCTATTTTTATTTTTGTGGACTCATTTTTATCACCTAAAACAGTAAATTACTGAATTAATTGTTTGTTATTACATTTCTTACATGCTGATGATTTCGAAAAAGTAAAGCTTAGGTTTAAATAGTACTTTCTTTATTTAAAAATGAAGAAAAAAAAAGAAAACTTGTCAAGATTTTTCATGATTCCTACGTTACTGCTACCCCAAAATTGCCTCAGAGTTAAACTGATTCTCGAAAGATATCCTTTATACCTTTCTAAAAATATGAAATCAAAAGTCATGTATCAAGATTAATCTTTACCTATAAAAAAGTATTGAACTCACAAACACTGTAGTTTTTGAAGTTCCAAATAAAGTGAAAGGTTCCTACGTTACATATGTTCAAACTAAATTACATGAAGGGATCGGACTAAAATGTTGGGTACTTATAAGAAACAAAGCATTTATGAATCTCCACTACTTGCCTATGAAATGACTACCACCGATCTCTGATAATACATCCTTAACTATGAAAAAAATTCCTACGTGACAGATTCCTACGTTACCAAATGACACAAATGGAAAGATTATTGTTCAAAATTCGAAGGAATTTACTTTTGAAGCAAAGTTATCATGGACTTCCATCATTTCCACAACAAAGATGTGATGAAATACCATTTCTTGTGTAGATGTACCATCAGATAAAATAAATGATTCCTACGTTACTCAATAAGCAATGCTTATCTTGAGTAATCACTTTCGTTAAAAAGACTTGCAATTCATGACTTGGTTTTCAAGTTTCCCCAAATTCTATCATTTGCCCACCATCACGGTCAAAACAATATAAGAAAAAGAAAGGAAATGTGGTAAATCTCAAGGAGACAACATCCCATATCCAGGTTAAAACGACCCAAAACAAAGCATCTAGGGGTCACAGTACGGTCTTCAACACAGTGAGGAACCTCACACCATATAGCAAGCCCTAAATGGCCCCCAAAAGGTAAAAAAGTGAATAAATCAATGGAAATTAACCACATCCAATAACCCAAATATCAAGAAACTAAAATTTTATAAGAAGACATGGACAAGCCAATCACCAACATATTTCTGACTTGGGACAGGTGCAAAAATTTGCGACGGGGTTAAACTCGTTTTCTTGGATCCAAACCCTCCCCTATGTGTGGTGAATGGCTAAATAATAAATACACAAAAAGACTCACAGTAAAAATAAAACTAGAAAAAAATCCAACTTTTCAAGACGAGTACCCTTATATGAAGTACATAAAACATGAAAACAATACACACAGGTACTGTCCTGACAAATGCTCGCAGTTACTGACAGCTAGCTAAGGACATAGTTTCTGTTGACTATGATATCAAGCCTTCTTACATGACTTCAATTGAAATACTTCCAAAAAGATTTGGTATAACAACGTCATCAATTATGAAAGAAGAACATGATATTGTGCAATGCCAAATACTGCCAATATGAAAAATTGTTTAAATTTAGTTATGAATCAGATGTAAAGCATTTAGGAGATGATCAATATTTTTGCCAACAAAAAACCAGAAGTAACGATTTAACAACACATGATGCTGTATTTATATCCTTTATGAATAAGTTTGTTCAACGGATTAATAAGTTTTGAAGGACAATTTTTGAATTTATGCGCTTTGTAAATGATATTGCCATTGAAGATCATTAAAGTTTGGATGTGAAATGCCCTGATGTATAAGAGCCCTGCATGTAGAACAAATTTTTTTTTAATAAGTCAATGTATCTATAATAAAATTTAGAGAATGTTTTTATCAATTTATGATATCTAAAGTTTTTCAGTGAGACAAAGATTTCGGTCGTTGAAGTCAGAAACATCACTACATACTCGTGCATATCGAACAAGTTGTGAAATGAAGATCCCGTAAGAAGGGGCTAACGGAACATCGCAGTCGAGATGGGGAAAATTGACTATAGGCGACCATCTGAGTATGAACTAAAGTATTATAATACAGAATAGAATACAGAATATGCTTTGTTAACCAATCAAGGGTCCATTGAGGACATGATGACAAAACATAAATAACAAAAATAATTATTACAGAGACTAATACACATATATAAATATATATATTTTACACTATCAAAATAAAGTGTATTCATAATATTAATAAAATAAAGTGATCAGAGGGCACCAGCACTGTGGACATTTGAAATATAGAGTACAAATTTTGCTACAGATTAGACAAGATGACTCAGGTAGAGAAGGCACCAAGGGACGATTATGATTCTTATGTTACTGTGACACTACTGTAACAATAACACCAGCAAAATATATGTTAACATAATGTTGCTGATATCCTGGAAATGTTATACGAACACTCGTACAAACCAAAATAGCACATATTTAACATTTTTAACAACGCTCAATTTTTTGGAATTTCAACAATCCAAATTCATGCTTTAAATGAGATTTACTGTTGAAACAGATGTCTCTGGTTAAAAAAAAAAAAAAAAAAAAAAAAAAAAAAAAAAAAAAAAAAAAAAAAACAAAAAAAACCTCTGAATTGGATCGAATTTAGGGGTAATCAAAATTCCAAGTTGACATCCTGTACAGGCCAATTTGTGCATTCACAAAGGCCAGAGGATGTCCACACCACAATGAAATCTTTCTTTTATCGAGAGCAATCGAGACAATCTCTCCTTTATTCGGGCACTCTTCTTCAGTTACGTCCCTTGTTTAAATTGTGTATTGGAAACCACCAAGCTAAAACTCACTCATTTGAATCATGGTTTTTAAATGGAACATTTTCTACACACATTATTTAGAATAAAAAAGCCAAGTAACGGATAATAATAATGTCAAGGTAAGAATAAACATCTATGTCCATGTAGTCTAGTACGGCCTAGTACGTACAGAGCTGGCCCGAGCCGGTGATACTGCGCACCTAAAGCTTCAACATGGACTTGGCTTTCCTGAATACTTTTTAACACCAAAACGTTGGTGTCTAAAAATACTTCATTTATCAATGTTTTCATTGAATATATTCAATTGTTGAAAGGTTATGTCAGTTGCACTTTAATTTCTATGAAAACACACTGACCCCGTGATGTAAACAACTTGTGTGATGTCCGGTGATACTGGGCATGTCATAAAAAATAGGTTAAAACTTTGAGAAAACGAATGATTTCGGAATTATCTTTTGGTATCCATCAGATATATTATTATGCTACAAAATAAACCAAATTCAGGATTTATTCTTAATTTTACTTTTAATTATTGTATATTTTGATAAGAAGGGTAACATATTCTTAGCTTCGATTCGTAAAATATACAAGTCAGTGTATCGTGACGTAATGCGCGGAAGAATATAATTTTTTAGTTGACCTGCAATTTGTCTCTCTAACAACTCAGTGTCACTTGTTATCATTTCCTTAATTAAGAACGATATCATTGCGAAATGGACGGTGCGCAGTATTACCGGATGCGCAATAATCCGGGACACGACTGTACTTAAGGCTTAGAGCTGTGAGTCTCTTTACCACCTAATAGGGGAAGTTCGCCAATATTCGGACAGGTGCCAAATTTCGGACACTTTATATTAAAAACGTTGTAGTTTCTTTTCTGACACGCCTACTACGCAATATGACACCCTATCAGCTTGCATGGAAATAAAGGAATTCCCGATTTCTAAAAATATCTGTATTCGAAAACTTAATATCAGGAAGGGCTTCGGAAGAAAGTGGCGTTCCGAGCTCTTTAGAAGAGCGACAATCTTCAAATTATTTTAAGGTGAAACCCAAAGATTGAATTCGAATAAAGCATTTAAGCGATAATATATATACCAATAATCATTGTACTCATTGTTTTTATGGAAAGTATGCATTTTGCTTCCAGAAACATGTTTTTAATATAAGGAATTGTGTTTTTTAAATGAAAAAGTAGTAAAAAATAAGTGTCCTAAGTTTTACTACCGTAAAATATGCTTGACGTAAAATTACGAACAGTATTTGAAATATAAATGATAATGATGGGTGTATAGATCTTTTGAGGTAGAGAAAAGCAGTTTTGGAATTTAAATGCATTTGGTTTTTAGCTCACCTGGCTATGCCAGGGTGAGCTTTTGCCATCACTTGGCGTCCGTCATCTGTCTGTCTGTCCGGCGTAAACTTTTCATTCAAAGATCTTCTCCTCTGAAACCACTGGGCCAATTGGAACCAAATTTGGTCTCGATAGTCCTTGGGTGGTCCCCTTTAAAAAAGGTATCCGGCAGGTCCGTACCTCATCCAAGATGGCCGCCAGCGGGGAACATAGTTTTAACATTGGACCCTATGGAAAAGACATTCAAAGATCTTCTTCTCAGAAACTACCAGTCCAATTATAACCAAACTTAGTCACAATGGTCCTTAGGGGTCCCTTCCAAAAAAGGTATCCGACAGGTCCGTACCTAATCCAAGATGGCCGCCAGTGGGGAACATAGTTTTAACATTGGACCCTATGGGAAAGACATTCAAAGATCTTCTTCTCAGAAACTACCAGTCCAATTATAACCAAACTTAGCCACAATGGACCTTAGATGTTCCCTTCCAAAAAAGGTATCCAGCAGGTCTGTACCTAATCCAAGATGGCCGCCAGCGGGAACATAGTTTTAACATTGGGCCTATGGGAAAGACATTCAAAGATTTTTTTCTCAGAAGCTACCCATCCAATTATAACCAAACTTAGTCACAATGGTCCTTAGATGGTCCCTTCCAAAAAAGGTATCCG
>MJUU01024196.1:72748-93344 GCA_002080025.1 Modiolus philippinarum
GTGAGGAAACCCCACACCCAAAGGCAGGTCGGAGTTGGCCCCTAAATAAAGAGTAATCAAGTGCATGAATTAATATTATAATTACTGTCTGAAACCAGGAAGGGGACTATTCTATCTACAATTATATTTTTGACTTTCAACATGTTCAATTTCAAAGAAATTATTCAAAGGGTAAATATTGTGAAGTTAAGCTGTGGCAGAAAGACACTTTTCACTACTGTTAACCTCTTGAGCAGTTGTTTTCAAAGTGTTGTCACCTAATTTCTCAAACGTTTATGATTTTTGTGTAAAATGTCAAAGAGGTAAAAAACAGGTGAACTTTAGTTGGACGGAGTATTTTCCATGGAACCCTTGTGAAAAGTTATTTCTTGAGTATTATAATATCATTTTGTCTATACTTCTTTTGTGGCCACACTTGTACTGTGTCCACACCTGTATTGTGTCCATACCCACCTAATTTGGACATACCATATTGATTCAGGATTCAACGAGCAGTGGGTTTAATTGGCTGCCATTTGGCGACAGCTTTGTTAAATAAATGCTATTATTTTTTGTTAACAAAATTTATAGTCATCTACGAATTCTTGCATTATTTTTACCACAAAGTAAGTTTTTATTTTTATTTGAAGAAGTTAACTTTGATAAATCTGACGAAATATCACAGTTTGCTTTTTCCTCTTTACTTCGTGTTATACATTAATTTAAGTACAATATATGCTAGAACATTCTACTAATGCTACGACTTCATCATTAGATGGAACTAAATATTTATAACAAACCAGGAAAAACTTCTTGTGTAGTGATAGGAAGAAGGCTTTAAATTTGACTATCAGCAAGTAGCTTGGTTGACTCTCACAACTTTCATCTCATTTGTTTCCATTTGACTTAAGATCTTGCACTTAGTTGTATTTATACTATTTATAAGACTTGACTTCTTGGTTATGACTTACAGGTATAGGTGTTAATGTTTATCCAGTCAAAATCTCTGGTTTCTGCAACCCTTTTCGCAAAAAATCTTAATTAAGATAAAAATTAGTTGTAAGTCTTTCATATTTCATATTGACTACCGATTAAAATTTGATGTAAGTTTTTTGTTTTGTTTTGTTTTTTTATGAAAAGGACTGCTGGCATTGTCTTTACATTAATGTTTACTTATACAGAGATCTTGTTCATGTATCTATCGGTATATATGTTTCTCTGAGTTGATTATTTAATAATAAATCATAATAATAGAATTACAGTATGCTATGCTTAGTAATGTTAGTTATACTTCAGTTCAATAGTGTTTTGTCTGTTCTTTACATTAAATATATACTAGGCCATTCAAAATAAATTGTTTCTCAAGCCTTTTTATCATTAAATTTGGTGCAGGCAGCCGCCTTTATTTCATGATTTCTGGAATGTCACTAAAATTTAATTTTTGATGTCGCTTTGAATTTTTCAATACATCTGAACTTAATTCCCAAGATTTAAACATGCACTTAAGATTTTGGAAGATTTTTAGCTTTATGTTTCCATTAAGAATAAAAAAAAATAGTGCTGAGAATACATTGCAGCTACTTTTTGGCAGAAACAGGTGGGGCTTGAGAAACAAACATTTTTTTGAATGGCCTTGTATAATTCATGATAACTGGTATTAAACATTGCATAAAATATACAACAAACACGTGGTTGATCGTGTCATACTAATTTAAAACAATAGAAGGATGCTAATAAATATGATTAAATATAACTGAAGGCTAATATTTACTTTTCAAAATAAAACTTTGTTGATAGTATTAAAATAATTGGTATATTGTAATGGAAACTATTACCATGATTGATGAAGAGGATTTAAAACAGTTGACTCTAGGTATAGAAATTTCTACTTGTACATATATGCATGCATATAAGGCAATGTAAGATTTAAATAAATAGAACAGGTATTATATAATTTTTTGGCACTTCTTGCACAAGCATATGATCATGTTCATGATCACTGGTCTATAGTCTGTAGACATAATTGAATATGTGCACATTTAAATACCTATATTTACAGTTGACTAACTATATTGCTTTTGAGTTCAGACGTCATTTTTCTCAAAGGAAAACATTAAATGTCATTAGGTAATTGTAGAATTTCAATATATTCTATTCATAGGGTATATGTCTGAAAACTAGACTGTTGCATGTTTAATTTAGGACTACAACTGTTCTTGACATTGTTTAGGAATAAAAGGATATATTTGGGTGCTGTCAATGAGACGTACAGTTCCATGACAATTATGCATAATAGTAACAAAAATAAAAAAAAACTACAACATAAATTTATTATGTACATGTACATGCAAACATATACCAGTTATCTGCTAGATATTATTAAGGCATTTATAAGATTTTACCACTTGACTATTTATTGATCAACTTTTCATTTGTGACAATTAAATTCCATCAATATGCTAGAATAAAAGAAAGAGATATAAATGTGATTGGCTTTATCATGTTTATAATAATGGATTTACATAAACTTGAATATAGATATGTATTGTGGAACACTGATTAAGGTTATACAACTCAAACATAATATTAGGTAAATTGTTAGAAAAAGTTCTAAGGTAAAAAGCACAAAATACACACAAACCCCCCCTAAAAAAAGCTCAACAGAGAAACAGAATGAATGGCCCACATTTTTAGTACCCCCGGTGTAGGCATTCACGTCCGCGTCTACGTCTATGTCCGCGTCCGCATTTGGGCATATATCTCTGCAACTATGCATGGTAGGGGCATCAAACTTTGTATGCAGGTGCATCTTGGGCTATCTCACAGACTCCAAGAAAATTGGGTCTCTCTGACCTATATTTTCCGCTTGAACGACTTACATTCAAGTTTACATCCGAGTTCAAATCTCAGTCACTATACATGGTAGGATCATGTAACCTTGCATATGCATGCATCTCTGATGGTAGGTCAGCATCCAGGCAAAATTAGGTCACTTTGACCTATATTTTCTGCTTGAATGACTTACATTCAAGTTTACGTCTGAGTTCAGATCTCAGTCACTATACATGGTAGGATCATGTAGCCGTGCATATGCATGCATCTCTGATGGTAGGTCAGCATCCAGGCAAAATTAGGTCACTTTGACCTAGATTTTACACTTGAACGACTAACATTCAAGTTTACGTCCGAGTTCAGATCTCAGTCACTATACATGGTAGGATCATGTAACCTTGCATATGCATGCATCTCTGATGGTAGGTCAGCATCCAGGCAAAATTAGGTCACTTTGACCTATATTTTCCGCTTGAACAACTAACATTCAAGTTTACGCCCGAGTTCAGATCTCAGTCACTATACATGGTAGGATCATGTAACCTTCCATATGCATGCAACTCTGATGGTGTATCAGCATCCAGGCAAAATTAGGTCACTTTGACCTATATTTTACACTTGATTGAATTACCTTCAAGTTTGAGGACGAGTTCAGATCTTAGTCACTATACATGGTACCATCATGTAACCTGGCATATGCATATAACTCTGATGGTAGATCAGCATCCAGACAAAATTGGGTCACTTTGACCTATATTTTCCGCTTGATTGATTTACATCCAAGTTTTCGGACAAGTTCAGATATCAGTCACTTTACATGGTAGGATCATGTAACCTGGCATATGCATCCATCTCTGATGATAAATCAGCATCCAACTTTGACCTATATTTTCCGCTTGATTGATTTACATTCAAGTTTTTGGACAAGTTCAGATCTCAGTCACTGTACATGGTAGGATAATGTAACCTTGCATAGGCATGCATCCCTGATGGTACATCAGCATCCAGGCAAAAGTAGGTCACTTTGACTTATGTTTTACGCATGAGTGATTTATGTCCAAGTTTTCAGGCAAGTTCAGATCTCAGCCACTATACATGGTAGGATCATGTAACCTTGCTTAGGCATGCAAATGTGATGTCAACATCAAATTTTGTTACTGTGCCAAAGTGCCATAACGAGGCGAACTTTGTAATCGTTGATTACCTATGTTTTTTGCCTTATGGCATGCAACAGATGAAAAAACAAAATGATAGTCCTTTCAGAATTAGAGAAAGCAAATCCACTGATTCATGTACATTTGTATATGAAAATCCAGATTTATATGTAACTGTTTACACAAAGAACCAAAATTATAATGATAAAATCTAAATACAATGACATTAAGAAAGGCTTTAAAATCTCAAGAATCAAGAGACAAGTCAATTCAGATCCAGGTATAATCTCAATATGCAATGGCTGTCACCAAACTTTGCATGTAGAAGAATAAAATTTTGTCTTAAACCAAGAAAAAATCTAAAAATTAATATTTTATGCATGATGCTATTCTTCTATAGTTAAGATTGGTTTGGAAAATTCTGTATCATATAATTGTGTACCTGATATTAACACTTAACGTTACAGTGATTTTCACTGTATAACAGTATCAAAGTTTTTCAAAGTGTACATGTATAAGAATTGCCATCATGAAAATTTAGTACAAAAAAAATGTACCATAATACACATGTACTGTGGTTTTCAAGTAAACTTTATTCGATATCATATTAATATTTGTATCAAGAGGAATTAAATGAAGTCCATTTAGCATACTTCAATGTTCTTTGATCAGACACCATGCTGACCATTTAGAGTAATTTATTTTGCCTGTGCAATTTTTGAGTTCATACAATTTAGATTAATGCATTTGGTAGTACAATATTGGTTAATTTATAACACTCAATTGATATATCATATAAAAAAGAAAGGAAATGGGTAAATGTCAAGGAGATAACATCCCATCTCCAGGTTAAAATGACCCAAAACAAAGCATCTAGGGGTCACCGTACCGTCTTCAACACAATGAGGAACATACTTACCTAATTTTCTTGATTTTCACTTGATCCAGAGCGACGATAATTTCTATTATTAAATAATATGATAAAATCAGCCCTAATATGGCAAACACGGCATGTGTCATACTGATCGCTTAGCCCTAGTGATATTAATACAGCTTTTTCGGCCCATGGGCAAATACAGGAAAATCCTGTATTGTCCCGGGCCAAAATACAGGGTTCATTGAGGTCAACTGGAGAGCGGTTATTTATAGTAAACTGTATTCATGATAGTTGTAACGTGTTTTCTCAATATAATAATTCCATTCCGTAAATCTACTCACATGCACAAAATTAAAATGAATTCTTCTTTCTTTTAAAGCATGACATATATCTAAGAATGTTACATGTAAACAAAATAAAACAGGACGAGCTATTTTTATCCCCACTCCAAGGGGAAACCCAAACTTTAATAGAATCCGATCAACTACAGTACATGTACGACAACATAAAAATGATCAATAAACATCTGTAAAGTAAACCTCTTTATAACTTGTTTATCATTAAATCTTTTAGAACACAGTACACAAATGGAATCAAAGGCATAATTACGTTAAAGAAAACAGCAAATCTGTGTGGAAGTTGACGTTGTCAACAATAGATAGTGAAAGTATGAACAACGTAACGGTTCTAAACAACTTTCATACCTATCAAAATTTGACATGTACAGAATACAGAATACATATTTTTTTATTTGCTAAATCATGGGTCCACAAACAGGGAGGGGGGGTAAACTGTAATGATTATCGGAAATGGAGCACCCATGATTTTTACAACAGTAACAACAAAAAATATACATGTATAAGTGCTAATAGAAAAAAGTTAGATTATTTAATAAAAGTGTTATGAACTGTCTGTTTCTGTATTTACCTGTATAGATTCTCGATCAGCTGTATTCTCCCTTGACCCTCCGGGTCTCGGGACCAATACAGCTAACCTCGAATCTATACAGGGCCAATACAGAAACAGACAGTTAATAACACTATACTATCACTGCACTTTGCTGATATGAACATATTATTGTCAATCTGTATGGAGCATTAGCAACAGCATATTAATATTGGGTCACATGACTTTTTGTGAAAAAAATAATTCCATGAAAGAAAGCGCTATATTTAACTAAAAATTATATGTTTAACCTAAAAATATTTCAGTAGAGAAGGAAACATATATCTAGTATATATCAATAACAGAATTAGCGATAAAAACACTTATTAGTGATTTGTTTTGCTTGGATGGATTTCTCAGCTCTTATTGCATCTCATGCCACCACACTCGATGCAATACAAAGTGGGAATTCCATACTCGCAAAACAATAGTATGTAATATATTTTGTTTGACAAAATTATGAAGGTGACAATGCCTCTCAACATTATGAAAAAAGTAGTGGAATTAATATGCTTAGGGCTTAAGTTTTGTTATTTTAGTTGCATAGTTACACATAATTAATAATTTGTTTTTAGAGAAATGAAATCTTACTTTTTCAGCAGAATTCACCAGGATACTTAAACCCTTGAAATTTCTTGACAGAACTAATTGAGCTTAAAAAGCTTAAAAGGTCAATTTTTCATCCATATTTTACAGGTCCTCTGTTGAAACCAGAACAACGACGTGTAGATTATATATTGGTATATGAAAACAAGTCTTCTAAAGATGAAATTGATCCAAGTAGGCGAAAGTCCTTGGAGGCGAAAGAATCTAAACGAGAAAGATTTAAAACGGCATTAAAACTAGAAGGATTTTTGCTTCAGGAAGCTACCATAAGGAATAATGTGTTTGTCAAGCTGCATTGCCCATTTAAACGACTGTGTGCAGAGGCTGAAATGGTAAAACTAGAGATGCCACTCAAGGGGGTAAGGTTTGATAACATTCAGAGTTGTATAATTCATAGGATAAAGCTTTAATTCCTCTGAGAGGCTAATTACAGGAGTTTTATGTTAGTCCGAGAAGTAAGTTCAATTAAATCATTCATAGAGCTTGTCTGATATAAGTGATATACTAAGTATTTAGGTAGACGTTTAGACCTGGCATATTGAAGATCAAATTACCATATATCGGGATTTTTTCGCGTGTGTCTAATTTTCGCTATGTTCGCGGTAAGCAACCATGCGCGAATTTTAGCCTCCGCGTAAATTTCACTGCCCATTCAGTAGCATTAGATTGAGTACAAAAACGCGAATTATAACCTCGGCGAATTTTTCACTGGTCTGTTTTATACCAAAATCGCGAACAAAACCCGACGCGAAAATAACCCGATATACGGTATATGTTGCGAAACATCTTAAGACTATATAAATAGAAAGAAATAGGTAGATTTATGTAGCTTTTGGACATGGGAAACCAAAAAAAACTAAAACTAGATGTTGTCGGAAACGACAGCTATCCCCGCACTCCCTGTTTAACACAGAAAACAGTTGTTATACACCCTTGGCATATTTTTTTTCATTATTACTTAAATCTACCTATTGATAGTCTTTATTGTTACTAAAAGAATTCTAGGATATGGTTGCTAAATAGAATTCCAAAAATATAAGTGGTCTTTGAGACTTTCAGGAAATTTACCAAGATTGGAAAAAATATTTTTGAAATCCAGTTGATGAAAATGTTTTTCCTAAACTAAATAAACAATTTAAGTATGGTTGCTAGGTAGAATTCCAAAAAATAAGTGGTCTTAGAGACTTTCAGGAAATTTACCAAAACTGGAATCAAATATTTTGGAAATCCAATTTATGAATATGTTCGTCCTAAACTACACAAACATTTTTAGTATGGTTGCTAGGTAGAATTCCATAAAATAAGTGGTCTTTGAGACTTTCAGGAAATTTACCAAAATTGGAATCAAAATATTTTTGAAATCTGATTAATGAAAATGTTCATCCTAAACTGCACAAACATTTTAAGCATGGTTGCTAGGTAGAATTCAAAAAAATAAGTGGTCTTTGAGACTTTCAGGAAATTTACCAAAATTGGAATCAAATATTTTTGAAATCCAATTTATGAAAATGTTTGCCCTAAACTACACAAACATTTTAAGTATGGTTGCTAGGTAGAATTCCAAAAAATAACTTGTCAGAATATAAGATAATATGCCAAAATTTAAAAAAAATATGTGTCTTTGACATTTTCAGGAAATTTACCAAAGTTGGAACCAGAACCAAAATTCCAAAAGCTTATTGAAAATCTATGGAATATATGCAACAATTCTGCATAAAGATTTGATCCCTAAATCCAGAGGTTTGTGTCACATGCCACACGTGTCTTAATCCACATCTTTGGGTCTTTGTTAAAATTGACATCATGGGGCCTCTTGTTTGCACCAAGACCAATATCAAAAATCTAAAAGCTTATTGCGCATCTACAGACTACATGCAACAATTCTATAACAAAATTAAATCCCTAAATCCATAAATGTAGGAGGCGTTTGTGTCACATGCCACATGTGTAAAAATTGACATCATGGGGCCTCTTGTTTGCACCAAGACCAATATCGAAAATCCGAAAGCTTATTGCGCATCTGCAGACTATATGCAACAATTCTACAACAAAATTAAATCCCTAAATCCAAAAATGTAGGAGGAGTTTGAGTCACAAGAAAAGTGTGACGGACGGACGGACGGACGGATGGACAGACGGACAGACGGATGGACGGACAGATGGAGGGTATAACATTATCCCCGAACTTTCTTCGAAAGTGCAGGGATAACAATAAAGTAAGAAAATGGCCATTCGGAGTAAACCCCTTTACCCAGGGCGAATAAGAATAAAGAATATACATAGGTTTATCACCTGGAAACTTGACATGTGTCAAAGGAGTACCGGTATGTACGTTTAGGGGCCATATGGCCCCTAAAATTAATAACTTTATATTCCATAAAACTATGTCTCAAAATACAATTCAATATCAGTATTTAATAAACTTTGACTGGTTTGGGAAAAATCTTTTTTGTTTGTAGAAAAAAAATAACCCCAAAATACGGCAAATATAAGCATTTTCACATAAATGGACTAAAATTACCAAAATCCGCACACATTTCAGTACAGGAAACATAGAGCGCATGCATGTGCCAATGAGATTTTTGCATGAAAAGGTGGCAATTTTTTATACTTTCAATATATCCAAAAATCTCATTGGCACAAGCATGCGCTCTGTGTTGTCTGTGTGGAAACGTGATGGAAAATTGACGAAAATTTGTTGATTTTCGTCAAATCTGGAAGAAGCATGACATTTGTGACGTCACTATCAGGATTTGATGACGTTAGTGCACCAATTTACGTAAGTTTTTATTTAAGCAATATATCAACTGTAATATACCAAGAAAAGTTTAAAGGAAAACTGCGTTTGAAAATATAGCTAGATCTGGGGCCAAACATGTCTCTTATCGTACATACTCCTTTGTCTCGCAACTACAAAATATATGCCATGTCCCTGTAACATCCAAAACAAATTGATATTACTCCTTCACTCTATTTTTATAAATTTCAATACAAAGCCTATGAAAAACCTAGAAATTGACATTTCCAATCAAATTTTTGATTGCTTGTACCTATTATTTTTTTCTAGCTTATTGTCAATCTTTCATCAAATCCTACTAATGCAGAACACTTTTATGAAATTCTCATTACTTTCATTCAAAGGTGGCAACTATCTTAAGGTGTGATGTATGAGGGTGTGTTTATTATTAGGTTCTTTAATGACATAAGATATAATAATATTCAATTTTTACTTGTACATGGAATAAAAAGACTGAGCGGTGATGCTCAGATATTTTTTATTCAGGGTTCCATTTAAGCGCTCTCCTACATGCCCAAAGCAAGTAAAATCTGTGCAAGGCCAAGTTAATTTGATACTGACTTGTCCGCTCTTCGAGTTGAAATTTTATTATCCCCTCGCCCAACGGAGTTACTGTAAACATATTTTATTAAATAATTCATTGCATGCAATACATATATATTAAAACACATAATCAAACTTTACAGTGAACCATTTAAAGGATTCGGAAAAAAGTTGGGAAGTTGGGGAGGGGATATAGCATCTCGTCCATCCGTCCGTCCGTTCGTCCCACCTCAGGTTAAAGTTTGTGTTAAGGTTCATATCTGAGAAACTACATGTGGCCCATCAATCATCTTTAGTCAGTGGATGTGTCTTGGAGAGTGATGCTGCTTCACATGATAATTGGGTCACTCTGACCTACATTTTATGCTTCAATGACTCTGGTTAAAGTTTGCCTTAAGGTTCATATCTGACAAACTACNTCCTAAACACATCAAACATTTTAAGTATGGTTGCTAGGTAGAATTCCAAAAAATAAGTGGTCTTAGAGACTTTCAGGAAATTTACTAAATTTGGAATCAAATATTTTTGAAATCCAATTTATGAAAATGTTTGTCCTAAACTACACAAACATTTTAAGTATGGTTGCTAGGTAAGAATTCCAAAAAATAAGTGGTCTTTGAGACTTTCAGGAAATTTACCAAAGTTGGAATCAAATATTTTTGAAATCCAATTTATAAAAATGTTCATCCTAAACTACACAAACATTTTAAGTATGGTTGCTAGGTAGAATTCCAAAAAATAAGTGGTCTTTGACACTTTCAGGAAATTTACCAAAATTGGAATCAAATATTTTTGAAATCCTATTATGAAAATGTTCGTCTTAAACTACACAAACATTTTAAGTAAGGTTGCTAGGTAGAATTCCAAAAAATAAGTGGTCTTAGAGACTTTCAGGAAATTTACCAAACTTGGAACAGCCTTTCAGAATCCAAAGTTTTCAGAATTTTGTTTTTACCAAACACTTGTCAGAATATAAGTTATTATGCCAAAATTAAAGAAAAAATATGTGTCTTTGACATTTTCAGGAAAGTTGGAACCGGAACCAAAATTCCAGAAGCTTATTGAAAATCTATGGAATATATGCAACAATTCTGCATAAAGATTTGATCCCTAAATCCAAAAATGTATGAGGAGTTTGTGTCACATGCCACACGTGTCTAATCCACATCTTTGGGTCTTTGTTAAAATTGACATCATGGGGCCTCTTGTTTGCACCAAGACCAATATCAAAAATCCAAAAGCTTATTGCGCATCTGCAGACTATATGCAACAATTCTACAACAAAATTAAATCCCTAAATCCAAAAATGTAGGAGGAGTTTGAGTCACAAGAAAAGTGTTACAGATGGACGGACAGTGAAACTTCATTTAAATATACATTAGGATATGAATAAAAAAAACATAACAAATATTTGCCCATGCCACCAACTTCATGCTTCACTGATCATGAAATATGGCATTGCTCGAAATAGGTGCGAGGCGGGGCATTGTGTTCGTTAGACACATATTCTTGTTTATTCAGGGCTCCATTTTAGCGCTCTCCTACATGCCCACAGCAAGTCAAATCTGTGCAAGGCCAAGTTAATTTGATGCTGACTTGTCCGCTCTTCGAGTTGAAATTTTATTATCCCCTCGCCCAACGGAGTTTCTGTAAACATATTTTATTAAATAATTCATTGCATGCAATATACATATATAATAATACACATAATCAAACTTTACAGTGAACCATTTAAAGGATTCAGAAACAAGTTGGGAAGTTGGGGAGGGGATATAGCATCTCGTCCATCCGTCCGTCCATCCATCCATCCGTCCGTTGTCCCACCTCAGGTTAAAGTTTGCGTTAAGGTTCATATCTGAGAAACTACATGTGGCCCATCAATCATCTTTAGTCAGTGGATGTGTCTTGGAGAGTGATGCTGCTTCACATGATAATTGGGTCACTCTGACCTACATTTTATGCTTCAATGACTCTGGTTAAAGTTTGCCTTAAGGTTCATATCTGACAAACTACATGTGGCACATCAATCATCTTTGGTCAGTGGATGCATCTTGAAGAGTGATGCTGCTTCAGATAATAATTGGGTCACTCTGACCTACATTGTATGCTCCAATGAATTTGGTTAAAGTTTGCGTTAAGGTTCATATCTGACAAACTACATGTAGCACATCAATCATCTTTGGTCAGTGGATGTGTCTTGGAGAGTGATGCTGTTTCAGTAGATAATTGGGTCATCCTGACCTACATTGTATGCTTCAATGACTCAGGTTAAAGTTTGTGTTAAGTTTCATATCTGACAAACTACATGAAGCACATCAATCATCTTTGGTCAGTGGATGTGTCTTGGAGAGTGATGCTGCTTCAGATGATAATTGGGTCACTCCAAGCTACATTTTATGCTTCAATGACTCTTGTTAAAGTTTGTGTTATATTAAGGCTCATATCTTAGAAACTACATGTGGCACATCAATCATCTTTGGTCAGTGGATGCGTCTTAGAGTGATGCTGCTTCAGATGATAATTAGGGCAATCTGACCTATATTTTTTGCTTCAATGACTCAGGTTAAAGTTTGCATTAAGGTTCATGTATGACATACTACATGTGTCACTTCAATCATCTGTGGTCAGTGGATGCATCTTGGAGATTCTTGCAGCTTCAGATGATAATTGGGTCACTTTGACATTCATTTTACACTTGACTGACCTGGGATAAAGTTTATATCTGAGATACTACGTGTTACACATCAATGATCTTAATGTTCAATGGCTGTACCTTTGACATTCATACATGTATAGATTATATTAGGGTAATTATTTCTTGACAGCGGGTGAGGGGATTAGCTGTCGTTGGCAACTGCCCCCACTTCTAGTTCACTTTTAATTCTGAATGTGGGAAGGCAAGTAATATTTATTGGTGACTTGTCTGATAGACAAGTTGATTATTTATTCCTGCTTTGTTATTGCAACATTTTTTTAATTTTCTGAGAACCATCAAAATTGGATTATTCAATCTCAAGAATTATTTTATTTTGTAGTGTGATAAAGCTGAATCTAATCCAGGATGTTTTGGCAAATTTTTAGAAGATCATTTTGAAACAGATAATGAAGGTTTGTACTCATTGATATAACAGTCAAATATTGCTACATTGAAGCTTAATGAGGGATAGCCTAATGATGATTTCTCATACAGTCAAACTTTGATGGCTGGAACACCCAAGGGACTGATAAAAACAGATTGAGTTAGAGGGGTGTTCTAGCTTAAGAGGTCGAACTATGTTTAAACTTGAACAAAGGGAGCACAAAAAGGGTTCAAGGCATTCATGGTGTTCAAGTTATTGCAGTAATAGCCATTAAAGTTTACTGTATTAGTATCATGTATAGCAGATTATTTTTGGGTATTTCTTGCACTTGTTTGAGAAACATTTGTCAATTATTTCCCTACTGGTCGAGTACTAGTTATCGCCAATTTTCACGTGCTTCGAGATCGCGCGTGACTTTTGTTACACGGTTATGTACAGAAGTGACATCAATATTCTAAAAATACATTCCTTGAAGAAATTATTTTAAATCTTTAAAAAACACTGAAATCTGAGATAAAATTCCTTCGGAACCCCTTTAAAATATATATTGCTATGCGGAGGGTCACGTATGATAATTAGCTAAACATTGATTTTTTTGCATGTAATGTCGCAAAAGAGAACTTGGGGTGTCAGCTATATAGCCTGCCAGAAATAAATGCTCAATGTGTTGCTTTCTCTTCAGAAAGTCAAATTACTGTGGAAGTACTTTTATTCGTGGACATCAATTTTCGTGGTTTTCATAAATGTCACTATTTCGTGGGTACTTAAATTCATGGTTTCAAATTCAATACATTAAAACTCTATGGGAAAGATGCATTTCGTTGGGAACTTAATTTCGTGGTTAAAGCGAACCACGAAATCCACGAAAATTGGAACCCAACGAACAATAGTACTTTCACAGTATGATAAATTGGGGCTGTAAAGGTGTTATATTTTCCTATCATCGTGAACAAATAGAGCAAATTTGGCATTGATAAAAGTCATGCTACTTTCAGTTTGAAAATTGCATCGGCTGACCTTTCATTCTTTATTCTCTTTTAGTTCATCCGTTTTTGGAATACTTCAGTGGATTAAAGTGTGCATTTAACAATTTGGTAAAAAGCTGAAGCATAATTTGAAAGATGGAGATAACTGGTACATACATCAGCAAAATTTGTTGAGAAAACCCACACTTTTTAAATTGACTGTATTACTGCTCATGTGCAATGAAACTGAAAATGAACACGATTGATTAACGTATTACATGGTAAATTTTTACAATATAACGCATTTAAATTAAGTCCGAGTTTTAGAAGATCAAATGTAAAATCACTTTGTGAAAATGGCGATAACTCGTACATGACCAGTATACCAATATATATATCATAAATTGGTATAGGGAAATGTTTCTCAAACAAGTGCAAGAATTAGAAACATTTGTGGATTATCTCACTGTATTTAGTTTGCTAAATATCATCAAAGGTAAATAATTAAATTTCTCTTCTGATTCACCATTATTATCTATTCCTTACATGTGGAAGCTGTATACTGAGGGTACATAACTGACTTTGTCAGTTGGTAATGGGTCTGGAGCTGGCATGTCAGTTAACTGCTAGTAGTCTCTTGTTGTCTCGCCCGCGACGAAAGGCACGGAAAGCGAGACATATGCGTACAAAGTATGACGGCGACGGCGGCGGCAGCGTAAACTTTCATGTTAAGTTTTTGTGATTAGGTCATTTTCTCAGTAACTATAAATGGAAGGTCAATGATATTTGGTATATAGGTTTTTCTTGAGTAGTACATGACAGTCTGCTATATGGTTTTTGTCTNTACTGTGGAAGTACTTTTATTCGTGGACATCAATTTTCGTGGTTTTCATAAATGTCACTATTTCGTGGGTACTTAAATTCATGGTTTCAAATTCAATACATTAAAACTCTATGGGAAAGATGCATTTCGTTGGGAACTTAATTTCGTGGTTAAAGCGAACCACGAAATCCACGAAAATTGGAACCCAACGAACAATAGTACTTTCACAGTATGATAAATTGGGGCTGTAAGGGTGTTATATTTTCCTATCATCGTGAACAAATAGAGCAAATTTGGCATTGATAAAAGTCATGCTACTTTCAGTTTGAAACTTGCATGGGCTGACCTTTCATTCTTTATTCTCTTTTAGTTCTTCCCTTTTTGGAGTACTTCAGGGGATTAAAGTGTGCATTTAACAATTTGGTAAAAAGTTGATGCATATTTTGAAAGATGGAGATAACTGGTACACACATCAGCAAAATTTGTTGAGAAAACCGACACTTTTAAATTGACTGTATTACTGCACATGTGCAATGAAACTGAAAATGAACACGATTGATTAATGTATTACATGGTAAATTTTTACAATATAACGCATTTAAATTAAGTCCGAGTTTGAGAAGATCAAATGTTAAATCACTTTGTGAAAATGGCGATAACTCGTACATGACCAGTATACCTATACATATATCATAAATTGGTATAGGGAAATGTTTCTCAAACAAGTGCAAGAATTAGAAACATTTGTGGGTTATCTCACTGTATTTAGTTTGCTAAATATCATCAAAGGTAACATAATTGAATTTCTCTTCTGATTCGCCATTATTATCTATTCCTTACATGAATAGTTATTTTGTGGAGCACAATGAGACTTTGAAGCTGGAGTTAGATATGAACTAGTCGCTCACATGGGAATTTCAATGGTCAAGTACCAAGTAATAGCACATCACCTACAATGTGTTCTCACTTTTTTGAAATTTCTATTGGACTACTGTGAGATCTTAATGGCTGTGATTAACATCAATTAGAAACGGTGTTATTAGTTGAAACAAAACAGTGACATCACATCACAGACAAACAAACACAGACACACAAAGAAAGAACAGCAGTTAGGCACTAAAACTTCACTGCATTTATTTATGAAAATCATAAGAGAAATAATTTTAACAACTCAAAAGAATTGTATATTGATGGAAATCAACTATGGTTATGTAATTTCATATATTATAAACTTACCAAAGGCTCGTTCAGTATATTGGTTTCCATTTTACTGTTTCAAAAAATCAGATTGGATTGGTGTTTGTCATTGTAAAAATGAATTATCATTTCAGGATTACAAACAAATGTCTCATGATTTACACTCATCTGATTATTTTTGTTGTATTTTTGTGCAATTATTTGATTTAATGAACACAGTGAATTGTCTTGTTGAATATTAAGAATATTACTTGAAATTGCTAATAATCATGCTTTCTGTCTTGAACCTTTTCTTTAATCTTTGGGAAAGTTGCTTTTAGCAAGAACATTTGGAAAGGTTTTATTGTTATACTAATGTTATGTAAATTTTTAAATTTCAGTAGGCAAGTATTACCATTAATTTAAATAAATCAGTGCACAATAAATTAGCTATCTTGATGTGTCAAAATCTTCCAGTCTAGCAACACCTGCAAATTTTTTTTTGTATTTCTTAGGATTGTTTTTTAGCTCACCTGACCCGAAGGGTCAGTGTGAGCTTTTGCCATCACTTGGCGTCCGTCGTCCGTCGTCTGTTAACTTTTCATATAATCATCTTCTCCTCTGAAACCACTGAAGCAAATTCAACCAAACTTTACAGGAATGATGTACTGAAGGTCCTTTACAAAGATTGCTCATTTCGTTCCGATCCGATAAAAAACATGGCCGCCAGCGCGGAACTTAGTTTAACATTGAACCCTATGGGAAAATTCACATTTTCTTCTTCTGTTCTGAAACCACTGAAGCAAATGCAACCAAACTTTACAGGAATGATGTACTAAAGGTCCTTAACAAAGATTGCTCATTTCGTTAAGATCCGATAAAAAACATGGCCGCCAGCACGGAACATAGTTTAACATTGGCCCTATGGGAAATTCACATTTTCATCTTCTCCTCTGAAACCACCAAAGCAAATTCAACTAAACTTTACAGGAATGATGTATGGAAGGTCCTTAATGAAGATTGCTCATTTCATTCCAATCCAATAAAAAACATGGCCACCAGCGCGGAACTTAGGTTTAACATTGGACCCTATGGGAAAATTCACATTTTCTTCTTCTGCTCCGAAACCGCTGAAGCAAATTCAACCAGACTTTACAAGAATGATGAACTGAAGGTCCTTAACAAAGATTGCTCATTTTGTTTGGATCCAATTAAAAACATGGCTGCCAGCACAGAACATAGTTTATTTTCTCTCTATGGGAAATTCACATAAAAAAACGAGGCCACCATGCATAACATCGAAAACCCTGCTTCAGCATTTTGTCAGGTGAGCAATTCAGGCTCAGTGTCTGAGCCTCTAGTTTTTAATTGGAATAAAATCTATGTAGTTTTGAATTCTTAATGAAAATCCTGTCTTTTTTCTAGCCTTTCTGTTATATGCATGCATGTAGCTAATTCATAACAATTATAGTGAAATTCCCACATATCTCAGATCTGTTGAGAATTTGAAACTTAAAAAAAATTACAAGCATAAAATACTACATGTAAGATAAGCAAGTTATAAGAATTTTGACAGCAGACATATTGTAAAATATACAATCCCTCTGACCAGAATATAAAGCATGGGGTCATAAGTGAGTATTGCTCACTTGCCCCTGTACTTCATATTCTGGCTCACAGGATGATATTTTACAATACAAAGATGTCAAAATCCCAATGACAGATATGCAGTTACAAGCCCGTTTCTCCTATTTTGGAGAGTAGGGTTATCACTAATGAACATTAGCCCACATATTTCTGTTCAAAACTGGGATTTTATCAAATCTGGACTATGACTCCATGTGATTATATACATGCATTATTATTAATTATAAGTGTTCACTGTGTTTCCTGAAATGGGGGATGTTTCACTCCTTGTATATATTTGTTGTAGGTTTATGTTTGGAAGCATAGTTGTGAAGTATTCAAACTACTGCATAGTTTTAAGACTAAATATTTCCCAACCCTTATTTAAACATTTGTACAATGTTTAAAGTTATATTTAATTGTTAGAGATTCATTAAAAAACCATCAGTGCATTTTATTAATACGGATGCCAATAGTTTTACCATGTTTACTGTGCACTGATTATTTGAAATTTGGTAATAACATGGTCTAGATATAGGTATGGTACTAGTTTACTTAAATGTGTGAAATGCTCTTGATACTAACAACACAGACATAGAGGATGTATAATTTTGTTTTTTATGCCCCCAGATCGAGGATTGGGGGTGGGGGTGTCCTGTCTGTGTGTCTGTCTGTCTGTGCATCTGAAACTTTAACCTTGGTTATAACTTTTAAACTATGTAAGATAGACTTTTCAAGTGTATAGGTCTAGTCAAGAGGAACATAAATATGCAAAAAAAATTATGTCAAGGTCAAGGTCACAGAGGTTAAAAGGGGTGAAATTTGCTGTTTTCACATATTTGACTGTAGAATCCTTATTATTCATCCTTTTGAGACAGGGTTTGTTTCATGCTATTGCAAATAAAATTGCCCTACTGTTGAATGCCGAAAGATTTCAGGTAGCATTTACCATTTTTGAGAAACAAGAGGACCAAATGGGGAATAATGGAAAAAAATGAATTTTTAAATTTTTTGTCGGATCTTGATGCAGTATTTTTCTGTAGGTTTCTTATAGAAAAAAGAAGGGAAACGGGGAATGTGTCAAAGAGACAACGACCCAAAGGGGAGTAATAACAACTCAAAGCTACCATAAGATCTTCAATGAGTGGTGAGAAAACCCCACACCCAATGGCAGGTCGGAGTCGTCCCCTGAATAAAGAGTAATCAAGTTCAGCGAAATAAACATCATCCTAGACTCCTATAGACGTAAAGTAAACGAACTAGAAAAAAGACAAGACACACAAAGGCTTAATAAATTTCCTGACTTAGGACAGGCGCAAACCTGCTGCAGCTGGGTTAAACTAGTTTTATTGGTCTCAACCTTCCCCCTACAGCCAATGTGATAAATAAATGAAAAAAAAAAAAAAAAAAACAATCTTAACAACAGTAAAATTCAGTTGGCAACAGGACTGAGTCAATTGTGAAAAATGAAACTGAAAGAACTAAATATACAAACATAAACATGAAATCATAGCATGTTTGAACAGATACATTTAACAATTAAAACCATTTCAATAAACAAGAGGCCCAAAGGGGCTTTATCTGTTTCCAAGGTAATAAACAACTTTTGAACTATGTAAGATAGACTTTTAATACTATGCAAGTTTATAGGTCTTGTCAAGAGGAACATAAATAAGCAAAAAATTAGGTCAAAGGTCAAGGTCACAAAGTCAAAAAGGGGTAAAATTGGGTACTTTCATATATTTCTCTTTAGAATCTGGGGCATATGTAGTGTTTCACAAACACATCTTGTTTCTTAAGATGAAAGCTTTGTAGCATTGAAAGTATATCCTTTTACCTAACTTTTTCCCCTTGTATGGTATTCGGAAAAGCTTTTTGGGACATCTGTTTGTACTGTCTTCTTCAGATCATCACTATATTACTGATTGAGGGTTGAAAATGTAAAACCCTTTACCATGATCTATAACTTCTTTGAGGTTCTCCTACAACCAACAGAAAAAGTTTGAGAACAGTATATGTATAATGTTTAGTCAAATAATTTTACCCATCAATTGATGCATTTTCTTGTATCAATACAAGGCAAGGTAATATTGTAAACTAATTAATATTTATGAGAAATTTATTTTCACGGTCTTCGTGAGCATGAAATATCACAAAAATAAATCTTCTTAAATATTTTTAAATATTGTACAAATTCATAACCAGAAGAGAAAAATTGGGAAAAGTAGTTGCAGCAAAGTTGACCTGGAGGGACAAAATGCGAAATTAAGTATCGACGAAAATAAGTGGGTGTACAGAAATCAATTTCAGGAGAAAACCCTAATAATTATAATTATTAATAATAGAATGTGAATTAAAACATACTCAGAAATGTAAAGCAAATTTTTAAAGCATATGAACAAGAAGTGACAAACTCTTACCAATTGAATTACAGAGATAACCAGACATAAGTTAGGCTCCTCAAGTGTTTTGAAGATCTATAAACATACTGAAAAAAACACAGAAAGGAAGCAGTAAACATCCCTGCCAGAATACGGCTAATTTGTCTCATTTTCAGTTGTTCCTGGATATTCTTTTATCACTGCACTGCACTGATGCAAACATTATCATCACACTCTAAGGAACATTAACAGCAGTGAATTCGTTTTTGTCTGTCATTTTGCATAAAAAATAACTCTCAAGAAAGAAAACACATTTAATCAAAAAAAGAAAATATAATGTTAAACTTATAAGATATTTTGATGGAGTTTCACACTTTAGCTTGCAAGTATCAGAGATATTTCCCTAGCATAATTTTCAGTAATATATTATTCATACTGTTGTCTATTTATTATATTGTGAATTTCAAGACTTTTTATGGTTTAATTTTGTTTTTAAAAATTTAGCAGTATTGGAATCACACTCTGTTTTTTGTTATTAATGTATATTTTGCTATATATTAATATTTAACCTGTAATTATAGATTTAAGTATTGTGATTCTATATTTGTAGTTGACTTTGTCAGTGCACCCTTTGTTATGGACAGAATACAGTTATATGAAGGTTATGAAGATCCCACTAACTTCTTCAGGTCTAGTGTCAGATCAATGTTGGTATGTACACAGCATATATATAAAGTCAATCAAATCATTGTTGATTTGATCCGAATTATTAAATTAATAATAAAATAATCTAGTTACATTATAAACATGTC
>MJUU01024197.1:11721-50838 GCA_002080025.1 Modiolus philippinarum
AATTCCTAATGATATAAAGACAACAAGAGGTTCAAAACTGCAATTGCTTACTATTCTTTCAAAACTAATAAAGACTAGATCATCAAAAATATATCTGTCAATCCAATCGCACCTCACATTGTCATGTGTAAGTTGTGCCGAATTTTTAATCGACTTGCCAAATACAGCGGCACAAACCAACAATTGATTTAGCATCGGAAATTAAGTATTTGTCGAAAGCTGACCAATCTATAAATAGGGGTAATAACAAAATTACCGAAAAGAGTTGTCATGAAAGATACCCATGTTATGCGAAGCCCGTACGTACCAGACAAGTCTTGTAAAGTGACTATATTCTACGGCGAGATCACTAATCTATAGCCAAAATTAGAGGACAACGAGTACGATATAGACAATCCTGGGTAGGCTGCTATGTAGCAGGAGCAATATCACTTACTCTAGTGCTGACTTGACAGGTAGAAAATTAAACCAAAAAGATCAGAGAAAAGAGAAAATTATGTTGTCACCACAGGGTGCAATGCCCCCAGTCGGTAGCGGCCTTGAAACCCCAAGAACAGTAAAAGACCTTTGTGAAAATTACTTCTAACATACATTTTGATAAGATAGACGGTTAGATTTCCGAATTTGAGGTATCCCGCTTTTAATACAAGCACAGGGACTTGCTCCCGGTCTAGAAAAAAATGTTTACTATCAAATATGAATCTCGGAGAAAAAAAAATTTTCTCCGAGATTCATATTTGATAGTAAACATTTTTTTTCTACACCGGGAGCAAGTCCCTGTGAATACAAGTTACAATTGAGTCCATAATAAACTTTGAGATCAAAACTTCCATCGTATGTATGGCAATGAGATGCACCCATAAAGAAATTGTTCGCCATTGCTTTCAAAAAAACTAAATACCAAAATTGTAACTATACTTTAGTCCTGTAGAATGCAGTGTTGACAACTTGTATGTCTTCGGTGCGAATAAGAACACCAGAAGTCATAGAAATCATAATATGTTTAAATACTAGGAGAACACTAAAAGTCTTTCAGTACCTAAAACTGACGCCAAAATCTTAGAAAAATTGTAACTTTTTGAAAATGTCAGTAGTCTGGTCAGTTACAAAGTACTGGACGACAGATGTAGAAATGCCCTCTGGTACTGTTAGTCCACCAATAAAGGCATCGACCTATTAGTGTAAAAACAACTATCGAAATCGTAGTAAATTCAAGTTCAACAGATTGCCAGTCAAACTGTCAAACATGTAGTTGTTCTTCGATGTCATACCAGAAAGTACCTGTTGTTTGTTTTTATGTGCGTCAATAAGCAGTGTGGCATTTTCCAAGGAAATATAGTATTGTTATAAAAGACCCTCAGTGTCATGAAGCAGGTGCTTTTTATTTTCAATGTCAAATAAAAATTTTAGAGTACATTAAACACGTCATCTTCTTGTATGAAATTTTACTGAAAAATGTTTATACTGATTTTTCTCATATATAGTAAAGTCTTGGCAATAAATTTATTTAGTTTGGGATCCTGTTATTGGCAAGATTAAAGGAAAACTATATTTTTTCTGTTTTAAAGGCTCTCAACAATTAAGTAACCAAGTAAGGTTCCAATTGGCTCAGTAGGTTCAGAGGAGAAGACATTTGAATGCATTTCCCATAGGGTCCCTATTTAAACTATGTTCCATGCTGGCGGCCATCTTTAATGAGGTACGAACGTAAAAATCACAAACTTTAAAGGACCACACAAGGACTATTGTGACCAAGTTTGGTTCAACTTGGCTTAGTAGTTTCAGAGGAGAAGATCTTTAGATGCATTTCCCATAGGGTCCCTATTTTAAACTATGTTACCTACTGGTGGCTATCTTGAATGAGGTATGAACATAAAAATCACAAACTCTCAAGGGGACCACCTACAGACTATTGTAACCAAGTTTGGTTCCAATTGGCTCAGAAGGTTCAGAGGAGAAGACATTTGAAAGCCTTTCCCATAGGGTCCCTATGTGAAACTGTGTTCCACACTGGCGGCCATCTTGGATGAGGTACGAACGTCAAGATCACAAACTTTGAAGGGGACAATCCAAGGACTATTGTGACCAAGTTTGGTTGAATTTGGCTTGGTAGTTTCAGAGGAGAAAATCTTTGGATGCATTTCCCATAGGGTCCCTATGTTAAACAATGTTCTCTGCTGGCAGCCACCTTGAATGAGGTATGAACATAAAAATCACAAACTTTCAAGGGACCACCTAAAGACTATAGTGATCAAGTTTGGTTCCATTTGGCTCAGTAGTTTCAGAGAAGAAGATCTTTGAATACATTTTCTCATAAGGGTCCTATGTTAAACTATATCCTGTGCTGACGACCATCTTGGATGAGGTACGAACATAAAAATCACAAACTTTAAAGGGGACAGGCCAAGGACAATTATATCCAAGTTTGGATCCTATTAGCTTATAGGAAATTTGCAAAAAACAGCAATTTACCTCTATGTTCTATATTTAGTAACAGCGGCCATGTTGTTTGGTCTACGGACATAAAAATCACAAACTTGAAAGAGCATACCCTGGTGATGATTCAAGCAAAGTTTGGTTAGTATTTGGCCCAGCAGTTTCAGGGGAGAAGATTTTTAAATAAAAGTTAACAGACGAACGGACGACGGACGCCAAGTGATGGCAAAAGCTCACATGGCCTTTGGCACTATCGGTGTGGACCTTATCAATAACATTAATTTTTTGTTCAAGTATCAGAACCCACCTATCTTTCTGATCATACTCAAATTGCAGTGCATATTTAATGTAATTTAATGCAAAATAATCATAATCATGGTGAATACTCATATGAAATATTAAACTCTTACAAATGGAATAATCGTTCAAAAGTTAAACTTATTGATACCTTATCACAAAATTCTTTTTTAGAAAAAGTGACTTCATTTGAAAGCACAACATTCAAGGGAAAAGATTGAAAAGGCAGCTAGAAATATAAATAAACTATTTCTTGATTTAAAAGAGAACTCATGCAGAAACATAAATATTAAAAACAAAAAGGTAAAAAAGAAAAAGCCATGGGCTGATTAAGAAATACGAAATTTAAAGAAGATTATAACAAATTTGAGAATAAATCTAAAGAGAACTCCATTTATTTACAATTAAAAACAAAAAAAAATTCTATAAATATTGCAAAAATCTAAAAACATAGAAAGCAGCCACAGCCTGCTAAGCTCACCTCGTTCCGCAGCATTGTCACATGTTAAACATGTCAGTTAACAGGAATGAACTATAATCATTCTTTTTCACAGATTCATTCATGCGTAAAATGTAGGTCAAAGACTGTCGTCCCAAAATGCATCACACATATCAAAATGGTTGATGTCAGAAATGTCAGTAGGCAGTAATAGACCTTTACCATTCTAATTAACCAAGTTGCTCATCCATAAAATGTAGGTCACAGACTGCATCCGAAACATGTATTGTTGTTGTCATCCCAAAATGCATCATACATATCAATATGGTTGATTTGGGACATGTCAGTAACCAGGAATTGACTTTAACCATTCTACCTAACCAAGTCACTCATGCGTAAAATGTAGGTCATAAACAGCATCTGAAGCATGCATTGTTGTTGTCATCCCAAAATGCATCATAAACACCAATATGGTTGATGTGGGACATGTCAGTAACCGGGAATGGACTTAAACCATTCTACCTAACCAAGTCGCTCATGCGTAAAACGTAGGTCATAGACAGCATCCGAAGCATGCATTGTTGTTGTCATCCCAAAATGCATCCTACACACCAATATGGTTGATGTGGGACATGTCAGTAACCGGGAATGGACTTTAACCAGTCTACCTAACCAAGTCGCTCATGCGTAAAATGTACGTCACAGACAGCATCCGAAGCATGAATTGTTGTAGTCATCCCATTATGCATAACACATACCAATATGGTTGATGTGGGCATGTCAGTAAGAGGGTATGGACTTTAAATATTCTTCCTAACCGGAAGCGGAGGCAGACGCGGACGCCGGCGGTATAAATACCCCCACCCCCACCCCACTTCGTGGGGTGAGCTAAAAAATTAGTGAAGCACAAAAAATTATTTAAAAAAAGAATTTTATAACTATCCATTAAGATGGAAAGAAACCGATCCAAAGCAATATTGGGAAGTTTTAAATACTTTAATGAAAGAGAACAACTCTCAAAATAAACTTGACTCTGAAATCATTTTTTTAAAATTAATAAAGCATTTCAAAAATCAAGGAAAACTTACGGTGAATCATATAACCTCGACTTAAAGAATAAAATAGAAGAATATATTGTTGAAAATAAGAATATGTTATTACCGGTAACCCTTTTACAGTAACAGAAATAAAAAAAAGTGTATAAACAAACTAAAAATGAAAAAGAGTGCTGGTCCAGTCCATGTATGTAATGAAGTAATAAAATTTAGCTCTGTTGTTACATGTAAATCTATAATTAAAATGTTTAATTTGATTCTTGATACTGGAAATTTCCCTTTTGAGTGGAGGAAAGCATTTATTATCCCAATTCATAAGTCTGGAAATATGATCGATTTAAATAATTATCATGGGTATCTCCTTACAAAATTGTATAGTTAAATTATTCCGCTCTGCTATAAATAGCAGACTAATATCACTGTATGATGACTTATTTGCAAATAATCAGTTTGGTTTTAGAACAAATCACAGAATTTCTGACAGTCTTTTTGTACTAAAAACCCTTATTACTAAATACCTTTTTCAGAAAAAAGTAAGATATATAGGAAAAAGAAGGGAAACGGGGAATGTGTCAAAGAGACAACGACCCAAAGGGGAGTAATAACAACTCAAAGCCACCATAAGATCTTCAATGAACGGTGAGAAAACCCCACACCCAACGGCAGGTCGGAGTTGGCCCCTAAATAAGAGTATATGCTTGTTTTATAGATCTATGTAAAGCCTTTGATACCGGTTGGCATAAGGGCTTTCAATATAAATTAATGAGAAATCATGTTGGAAGTAAATTCTTCAACATTATACACGATATCTATGATATGAAAATCAACAACAGACACTAAATATTTTAATATAGACTTGGGAGTAAAACAAGGGGATAGGTGAAGCTCGTCTTTTTAATTGTTATATAAATGATATACATGACATTTTCGATGAATCATGCGACCCTCTTTAGCTCGATAATACATATATATCTAGGCTGAGTTTTGCTGTCAGTAATGACTTGATAATTTTTTTCAGACTCTCATACAAGATTACAGAATGCTTTAAATAAACTAAAAATGTATTGCTATGACTTGCATCTAACAAGTAATGTAAAAAAAAATCAAAAGTTCTCACATTCAAAAAAAATATTCCAACTCCAACTCTTTTCTATGACAATAAACCATGTACAGAAGTAAAAGAATACAATTACTTAGGAAATACTATAAATTTTCAAGGTCGGTTCAAAGAATGCATACACGAAGGCCTTAAAGTTTTATTTTCTGTGAGAAAAGTACTTTCAAATTTTGAACATTTACCTGTCAACCTTTCTTGTAAACTATTTGACATTCTTATTAGACCTGTCTTACATTAAAACTGTGAAATTTGGTTTATGGATGACTATCTCCTTTTATATAGAGCCCTTCTTAGGGCGGAGAAAAATAATAAAACTTGTGATGAATTATCATTTGATTACAGATCACAATACAAAAAAAAATCATACTAAATATTGTTAAACCATTTTATTGGACTTTAAAACAGCAAGTAATATTGCGGCAAATGCAGAGTTAGGACGATTCCCATTATCATATCGATTTAAACCCCCTTGTTACAGAAGCACTAAGAGTAAATAAAATCTGCACGAAGAAGGTATTTACTCTTGGTATACATGTATAAATAATATATTTAATGAATTTGATCTAGATATTGATATCTATTCCAATGTAAACAAAATATTCCATAAAAACACAGTTTAAAAAAACTGTTACTGAACAATATGTAAACAAGTTTAAAGAAATAAATTTCATCATTTACTGATGAATCAAAATTATTTCTATATAGCAAACTTAAATTAGATATAGGTTTTGAAAAATATTTATTAGAACTGTCATTTAAAAATAGACAATTTAACAAAATTTCGTTTAAGCTACAAATTGAAACTGGTCGTTACAAAAATATTCCCCGTTAACAGAGATTATGTAATACATGTAGAGTGATTAAAGATGAATCCCATTTTTACTAAAACTGTAAAGTTAATGAACAGAAAAGGTTGGCATTATTCAATGTTATACATTTAAATTTCCCAAATTTCAGAAACTTTAGCACATTTGAAAAAAATAACTTCAAATTTAAACCTTAATTCAACGCTTTTACCGGCAGTTTGTACCCACTGTGTTTGTACCTTTTAAAACAATCTGCGGAATTCCGATAGGGTCCACACCGGTCAGAGAGTTATCGTAATAATGTTCTATATTGTAATATGTTTGTTTTGTATTGCTTTAACCCTTAAGGGTTTAATTATGCAATAAAGAATTGGCAGGAGCAAAAGGGAAAAAGGCAGGCGTGAAACAAAAGGAAACTAGAGGCTCAGAGACTGAGCCTGTATCGCTCACCTGACAAAATGCTTCTATGCCCAAAAATGATGTGTTTACCAATGGGGTCTAATGTTTATTTATGTTCTCCATCAGCATCCTTGTGTTTTGTCTGATCCTATTGAAATGAGTAATTTTTTGCACAGGACCTTCTATACATTTAGTTTTTGCTTGAAAAGTTTCAGAGATGATGAAAAGGATGGTTTTCTAACACCGGGCTCCAATGTTAAACTAAGCATTGGAGGTAATTTTTTTTATCGAAAAGAAATGAGCAATTTTGTAAAGTACCTTATGTACATCATTTCTGTAATGTAAGGCGAATTTCACATAAGGGTAAAAAATTAAACTATGTTGTGTGTTGGTGGCTATGTTTTTTTATCAGATTGTAACAAAATAAGCAATCTTTGTTAAGGACCTTCCATACATCATTTCTGTAAAGTTCGGTTAAATTTGCCATACCAGTTTCACAGGACAAGATGAAAATGTGATTTTTTCTATCGAGTCCAATGTTGAACCTAGGTTCCATGCAGGCCGCCATGCTCTTTGTCCGGATCGGAACGAAATGAGCTATCTTTGAACAGGACCTTCCATATATCATTCCTGTAAAGTTTGGTCAAATTTGCTTCAGTGGTTTCAGAGAAGATGAAAATGTGATTTTCCCATAGGGTCCAGTGTTAAACTATATTCCGTGCTGGTGGTCATGTTTTTTCTCGGATTAGAGCGAAATGAGCAATCTTGGTTAAGGACGTTTAGTACATCATTCCTGTAAAGTTAGGTTGAATTTGCTTCAGTGGTTTCAGATGAGAAGATGAAAATGTGATTTTCCCATGGTTCCAATGTTAAACTATGTTCCATAATGGCAGCCATTTTTTATCGGATCAGAACGAACTGAGCAATCTTTGTTAAGGACCTTTAGTAAATCATTCCATGAAGTTTGCTTGAACTGGCGTCCATGTTAATTGTCGGATCGGAACGAAATGAGCAATCTTCGTTAAGGACCTTCAGTTCATCATTCCTGTAAAGTGTGGTTGAATTTGCTTCAGCTGTTTTAGAGAATAAGAAGAAAATGTGATTTTTCCCATAGGGTCCAATGTTAAAGCTAAGTTCCGCGCTGGCGGCCATGTTTTTGTCAGATCTGAACATAATGAGCAATCTTTGTAAAGGAGTTTCCATACATCATTCTTGAAAAGTTTGACTGAAATTGCTTTAGCTGTTTCAGAGGAGAAGATGAAATGGAGTCTAATGTTAAACTATGTTCCCTGCTGGCGGCCATGTTTTTTTATCGGATCGGAACGAAATGAGCAATCTTCGTTAAGGACATTTAGTTCATCATTCCTGTAAAGTTTGGTTGAATTTGCTTCAGCCGTTTCAGCGAAGACGATGAAAATGTGATTTTTCCCATAGGATCCAATGTTAAACCTAAGTTCCGATTGGTTCAGCAATTGTTTAACCAATTTCGAAAATTGCCTTCATCTGTTTCAGAAACAGATGGTAGCAATTTTTAAAATTGACTAAGGAATAGGAATTGAAATATCACCAAGGTGATGATATATCGACCATAAGACGCGCGTCAAACCTGCCCTCAGTCCATAGCAGTCATAAATATATTTGTTGACGTCAATCAATTAGCACCCCAAAGGGTAATTTGTCAAATACACAAAAACAAAGAAAGCGGTCCTAAATCAACAACTGATTTGATATACCGGAAATAGAGTATTTTTTTACAGAAGCTTAACAATGTATAAACTCAGTCGGCTCCACTTTAAATTTTATATATGAACATGAACAAGAGTACACAATAACCGAAGAGATAAAGAGAGCATATACCTCAAGCACGGGTTAGATCTATCTTAAATGAACAAATAAATGGATATGGAGTAAGTGTACATATGAAACCAAGTAAAATACCTACAAATACAGGACGAGATAAAGTGATCTTCAACTTAAAGTTACCATGAGGCCTTCCACTCATATACTTCACGGTAATTTAAATACGGCTAATAGCACCGGTTTGTGCGGAATTCACTTGCTAGATGTCATGTTCTATTAAGGGCATGAATACAGGATCGTCAAAAAACACTGCCATCCGTTTCTCGACAAAGATACCTAAAGACAATACGACATAAAAGATCTCAGGACACTCACCACAGCCACCAATCGATCTAAATCACAGCCAGTGCTATGACAAGAAAGACTTAAGAGGAACGTCCAGAATATGCTTTGGAACCTTGAAAAATGGTAAACAAAGCTCTGTTTTGGTGCCAAGCACAAATTAAAAATCTAAGAATGTCATCATACCCTCCGACGATTCCCTTGCGATGTTTAAAAATATCTTCTCAATTTATTGTCTGATTATCGACGCAGAACGTTTGGCAATCGGAGCTGGAATATTTGTATCTGACTCCCTCTTACTGCCAAATGCTCTAGAGTCACGAATTAATGACAGAATGAAAAGTTATTTTGCTTCATAACTTGTCAATTCTTTAAATTTATGCTTCATAACATCACACGATACCAAAAAGAGCTCTGTTTACCATTTTGTAAGGTTCATCCAAATCATATCCGGACTTTCCTCTAAACTTTCTCTCGTCATAGCATTGGCTGTGATTAAGATTTCGTAAGTATTTGAATTCAAAATTTTTAACAGGATAAAATGCCGTTTTGCCGACTTAATCAAATCGAGCAACATTAAATCAAAATTAAGCCCTTACGATTTAGTTTTAATGGTAAAAACGAATTTGTAGAAACAGCTACGATAGATATACCAAAAAGGAATTAAGTAAAAATGTGCATTATTTCTTTCAACTTGCTCCCGGTCTAGACAAAAAGGATTTTTAGTACCACAGATGATCTCGGAGATCTCCGAGATTCATATTTGATAGTAAAAAAAAATTATGTTGACTGGGAGCGAGTCCCTGTGTGTCATTTGAATAACAAAATACCGGAGTTACTGTCAAATTAGTTTCTGCTGATGACCATGTCGAAAAGTTGTGTATCTCAAGTGTATTGAAAATCAAATGATTTTGTAGAGAAACTCAACTTACCTAGACTCAACACTTACAGTGTACATATTAAAATCAATTCGATCTAAATGAAAAGCCAATATCTGTTATGACATAGCTATGCACCAAATACTTTTAGCTTTTAACACATTTTGCTAAAAAAATTTAAATTATTGCGAGATTCCAAATAATACCTGATTGGAGGCAAGTACCGAAGTACTGACCACTGACAGAACACTAGCAAAGGCATTATGAGAAAAACTAAAATATTAGGAGTAATAATGTACAAATAACTAAATACAGAAGTGACTGTACCTGACCGATAAAATATAAATTATATAGATAAATATGTTGGTATCAATAGAACAAAGATTCTGATGAGGCTTCTAAAAATTACAAACAAAGGCTATTGAGTAAATGAGACAATGAGACAAAGTCTCTACAAATACAAAGAAAAATCTAGCAACACTCTTCGTTTAGAAGTCGCATTGAGGCTTTCAACAATGAGCTTTACTTAAAACTTCAAAACCTTGATAAATGCGGGATTCGAACCCATATTGGTGTTGACATCATAAACAAAAAGGGTCTTAACCATTTGGCATCGATACAACAATGGTAAATGAAATAAAGGGATGACCATTTGATTTTCAGGGGAGAGCTTGGGCGATTTTGCCTGGAAAAATTATTTATTTCCATGAAAATCTCAAGTATTTATTTTTATCAATAGTCACATCAAATTATTTATTTGCATTTGCAACAAAACAAAGAGTTGTCAAAAGACAACATAGCTCGCCGGGGATTCCAGTAACCTCAATGCACAATAAATTCGAAAGTAATAGAAAGCTTTCTTCACAAGAAAGTCACATATCAATTATAAACACCCTATCACTAAATTCTAGAAGCAAAGTTAAAGTTTTTAAAAAATTGCCCTGAGGGCAAGGTCAAGGTTAAAACGCCTACAAGTATGGTACCTTTAGAAAGCTCTCATCAAAAGAAAGTCTCATACCAAATATGAAACCCCCACCACTAAACAACTTAATTCTAGAAGCAAAATTAAAGCCTCAGGGCAAGGTCAAGGTCAAAATGTCTACAAATATGGTACCACAAGAAGCTCTCACCATAAGGAAGTTACATACAAAATATAACCACCCTACCACTAAAGGCCTACCTTCTAGAGGCAAGGTTCAAGTTTTTTACAAAATGCCTTCAGGGCAAGGTCAAGGTCAAAATGTCTACAAGTATGGTACCAGAAGAAAGCTCTCATCATAAGGAAGTTACATACCAAATATGAACACCCTACACCAAAAAGCCTACCTTCTAGAGGCAAGGTTAAAGTTTAAAAAAAATTGCCCTCAGGGCAAGGTCAAGGTCAAAATGTCTACAAATATGGTACCACTAGAAAGAACTCATCATAAGGATTTTACATACCAAATATAAACACCCTACCGCTAAAAGCCTACCTTCTAAAGGCAAGGTTAAAGTTTTTAGAAATTGCCCTCAGGGCAAGGTCAAGGTCAAAATGTCTACAAGTATGGTACCAGAAGAAAGCTCTCATCATAAGGAAGTTACATACCAAATATGAACACCCTACCACTAAAATCATACCTTCTAGAGGCAAGGTTTAAGTTTTTTAAAATTGCCCTAGGGGCAAGGTCAAGGTCAAAATATCTACAAGTATAGTACCAGAAGAAAGCTCTCATCACAAGGCACTCACATACCAAATATCAACATCCTAGCTATTCAGGTCTCAATTCCACAAGTGAGGTTAAAGTTTTGCTGACGCCGACGCCGACACCGGGGGTATGACAATAGCTCTCCGGACATTCGTCCCGGCGAGCTAAAAATATTCTTCAAATCAAAATCAATTTATTTATTTCCATGACAAATAGGATGAGAATATTTATTTTCACTGGAAAAAAGATTAAATTATTTATTTACAAAATCAAATGGTCGTCCCCTAACAGAGAACTTTATATAGAAGGGTATGCTTAACTGGATCCAATTGTATGTGTACTGCAGTTGTATTGAAGCAGAAGTTTTGGTCAAATTTACTTTTGTCTCTGTATATAAGGTATGTTCAATTGCCTTTTCAATTAATAAGTGATCTGTGAGCCCAAGCTCACTAGAAATACCCCCTCTCTCAGCCAAAAATTATTCTATAATACCACAAGTGTCAAAAGCGACTATGTCGGTAAACAGAAAGTAATTACCCGATTGGTCCGAAAACGCATCCCACATTAGGCATGACTATACAAAGCTTGTGACAAAATTTCAGATCTACAAGAAGTATACGAGTGACAGACTTGAATAAGGGAGACACAATACAAATGAATCATAGAGGGAAAGTGCAAATTCAAGTGTGTGTGTGAACCCAATACAGAAGTGAACATCAAAATTGACTAAGTCAGTAAACAGGAAATAGTGTCTCGATTGGTCTGAAAACGCATCCCACATATGGCATGACTATACAAAGCTTGTGACAAAATTTCAAAGCTGCATCATAAAACAATGTAGAGAAAATTGACGAAAAATTACTCCTTTATGCCACAATTGCAAAAAGATTGACAAAGTCGGTAAACAGGAAGTAGTATTCCAACAAGTCAGAAAACGCATCCCACAATATGGCATGACCATGCAAAGCTTCTGACAAAATTTCAGCTTTGTGTCATTTACCATTACAGAGAAAACTTTGACGAAAATTCACTCTATAATGCTACAAGTGTCAAAGTTGACCAAGCCGGTAAACAGGAAGTAGTATCCCGACAGGTCAGAAAACGCATCCCACAATATGGCATGACCATGTAAAGCTTCTGCTAAAATTTCAGCTTTGTATCACTTACCATTACAGAGAAAACTTTGACGAAAATTCACTCTATAGTGCTACAAGTGTCAAAATTGACAAAGTCGATAAACAGGAAGTAGTAATCCGACAGGTCAGAAAACGCATCCAATGATATGGCATGACCATGTAAAGCTTCTGACAAAATTTCAGCTTTGTATCATTTACCATTACTGAGAAAACTTTGACGAAAATTCACTCTTCAATGCTACAAGTGTCAAAATTCACCAAAGTCGGTAAACAGGAAGTAGTATTCTGATTGGTCCAAAAATGCATCCCACAATATGGCATGACTATACAAAGCTTGCGACAAAATTTCAGATCTGTACCATTTACCATTGCTTTATACAAAGCTTGTGACAAAATTTCAGATCTGTACAATTTACCATTGCTGAGATAAATGTGACGAAAATGTGTTACAGACGGACCCACACACACACACATGCACGCACACACTCACACACAGACTGAAAACAGTATACCCCCTATCCCCGATGGGGAGTGGGGGTATAAAAAAAGGAAATCTGATCTAGAAATCAAATGTTTTTAAACTATTGAGTATCTGCCTTGCACAAAGCTAAGCCCTTCTTTTATTTGTTCTTTTTCAGATAATTTTTGGTCTTTGGTCTTACACATATTTCAACCCTGTCTGTGCTGAAGAGACATTAGTTTCAGCAAACCAAGTCTAGTCATGTTCAGATCTATAAGAAGCATCTAACTTTGTCTTTTGTTAGAAGCTTTAAATAAAAGTGACAAAGTTAGAAGCATATTAAGAGGGAGAGACTAGTAAGGATAAATGATGGAGATGATGTGTCTTACATGCAAAAAGGGTGTTTGAAAGGGTGAATATTTTTTCCACTTTGGAAAAACACCTTATCATAAGTTTTTTTATTTTATTTATAGGATATATTATATGTGCATTTACGGAATATAAAGAGCACAGGAATTGCTTGACCAATTCCACACAGCACACAGGACAAAAGTCATGCATTTTATATCACAAATGAGAGGATATATATTGTACATTGATAGATTGGGTCAACTATATAAATGATCATGTAATAAATATGGGTAAGGCAAATAGTGGAAACATTTTTTCTGTGAGATTTAAAGCAATTTCAAGTTGCTAAAATACATTTAAAAGGTTTGGTGCTTAACAGGTAGTAGTAAGAGTATGTTTGTCCCTCAGGCCTCTGATCAATCACAGACAAACATATAAATATATTCAAACCACAATAAACAGATTGTGAATAATTTATTAAAAACTGTCAATAAAACATTTTGTTTCTGATAGGACGGAATGTTTGTAAAATCACAGAAGGCTCATTTCAATAATGGTGCCCATCCTAATGATCCAGGTGTCTGAAAAAAAAAGAAATAATATGATGTTAAATCACTAGACCTAAAAGACTATATAGCAATATCCATGATTTTTAATTATCATAGTAATTAGCATGTAATAAAGTTACATTTGAAACTATATCTGTGGATTATATCCTTCAAATCAAGAAAGAATACTTTACTCTATTGTCCCAAACGTTTTGGGCAAAAGAAATCTTTTTTAAAAATCAAATGCCCTTAAACTGTGGTCAAAGATTTTTAACATTAAATGACCTCTAACTGTGGTATTTTTTCCCTAGTCTATATAACTTTTACAAAAACAGTATTTACAGTATATGCACAAAATGTTACATTTTCTTAATTTCATCGTAAAATCCTATGAATCACAAATATTTTGGCCTAAAGTAAATTAAAACCAGAATAGTGACTTATAAAGCATAAATGCATGAAAGTGCAATAGTACTTAAATACGACATTAAAGAATTCATGCATGAAAGTGCAAGTGTAATAAAACTTAAATATTGTATATAAAGTATAAATGCATGAAACTGTAGGTAATATAACTTATTGAATGAAGCAAAAGTAATATGGTGATAGGCAGGCTTTGTTTTTACATGACAGGTACCTACTGTATTAGGAAAGTGTTACTTAAAAAATTGTTTTGTTAAATTGTTTCTGCTAAAATATTTCATTTAAGTTTAAGTTTTTCTGCTGGTACGAAATTATTCCTCATAGTGTCAATTATGTTTTGTTGTGAGTGTAACAAAACAACTACAAAAAAAAATTATATTATCCATTTGCATACATAATTAGATGTAATATACTTTGCCCAGCAATGCTGATTCAAAAGAAATATTTAATAGGAAAAATGTCTGTAAGTTGACAAAACGTGTGGTTATACTGAATTACATCAGAGGATACAATACTTTACAAATGAATTATTAATAATTATAAAACAAGGCAAATGGTTATCTATTTATACAACAATATATATAAACTGTAAAGGCATGCATATAAAACATATAGCATGCAAAATTAAACAGAAAGTTTTATTGCTTAGCATGGCAAAAATTGCATTTATTACTATCAATCTATACTTTGTGTCTCAATTTGTGTTTTATATGAATTGTTGTGATTTTGGAATTTCCCCTATCCTCATTTTTGCTTTGTTATTCATTTGCCATGGCCTACAAAAATATCACCACGACTCGTAAAAACTTAGATGTTCTACTATTCAAATAAATGTTAATTGGGGAAAAAAATAATACAATGAGCATAACCCCTATTGTGTGTTGAACATTTGAAAGATCTGAAACAATTATAATATCGAAAGTTCAGAAAATGAATAAATCTAAGAAGTATTTCCCCTGTGCCCTTACATAATTTAAATGTCTTTTAATGTGATTCTGAAGTTGTCTGCACTAAGGAGACATAAGTTTATGGCCATCTGCAGATATCAAATTTACTGCATATTGGGTATGGCTAATTATCTAATTTATAAAACAAACTTTATTCTTCTACAAAATGAATCTGGATATATTAACCTGGATATGGGATGTTGTCTCCTTGACATTTACCTCATTTCCTTTCTTTTTCAATCTTCTTAAGTTTACATTTAGCATTTTAAACAACAGAAGAATTGTTTGCTGTTGTTGTTCATATAAGGTATAGCTTGATAGTAACATATTTTAAATACATGTAAAGGTTTTCCAAAAAATAATTCAAGAATACAAGCAATTATAATGCAATCTTCTGTAAAAGTTACAGCCTTATTTTCATGTAAAACCATAATCTTCTTGAATTACTTTAGAATATTAAAATAAGCCTAACTAACATGCACTTCATTTTCCTCCTAGCAGTATCAATCTGCTAATGTCAAAAAGTAGTCTTAAAAATTCATTAAACTAACAAAATTAATAAAAATCAATATTGGTACAAAAATGTCATAAAATTAACTGGTTGACATTTAATGATTCATAACATGGGGAAAATTAATACTTGTTTGCCATTTCAAAAAGGTTTTATAATGTTTTCTTTTTGACAATTTAAGTACTTCATTTCCAGAAATTCTATTGTGATTTTAATACTTTGTGAAGTTTTATTCTGTATTTGATGTTTTGATACCTGCTAAGTTGAGGAAGAAAAATATATGACACATTAAAAATGAATAAGCATTGTATTAAAGCATGCTGATATAGCTAGCAGTATATTTGTGAGTAATCTCACCATAACAATCTCTTTAAAACTGAAAAACAAAAATTATAAATAAAAACTAATCCCTCTATGACTAACCAGTTTTCTCTTGTTTTTATAGCACTGTCACAATGGTTACCAGTAATTTAAAACCATAAGAAATATCATTTAATTTCAATATCCTAAAAATTACATGAAAATACAAGGGCAATACAAACCTGCTAATTGCAAAAGACCTATTGTTATTTTTAATAAATAAAAGTATTTGCTACACTTCCTAGGCTATAATTGAACTCTGAATTTCTAACTTCACTCTGTTTGTGGTTATATTCAATGAATGATAATGATATTTTGCTAAAATATATATTTATATTTAGCATACTTATCAGATAAGTGTAAGGATCATGGAATGGTGAGAAAATCTCATTGACAGAATAAAAAGTATATAACATGGATAGGGAGACTGCATCCGCTTTTACAACTCATGATTGAGATAAAAATGAACATAGCTATCACATAAAGTATGTAGATGAGCAGAAATACTATGAATACAATAACAACTGTACATTGCCATTTTTAAAGTTAAAAAAATGTACCATACATTGTCAACATTAAGCAACATATATAAAAAAGGTAAGCAAGTTAAACTTTATTGCATGCAATGTAAAACAAAAGTGGACTCTAATAGATGTCTCACCTGTCCCTACTTGGCCTCTTAATTGATGTGAAATCTAACTGACCCAATTCACTAGACTGTGATATTTGGGTAACTGACAAAAGCCATATTGCAGGCCATTGTGCACTACCTAAGTCAAACCATATACCCATATAATATATCACTGACCTATCATTAATACATCATGAAAACCAAACATGCTCACTAGACCATGAAATTGAGGTTTCACGCAAAAGTCATATGGCAGACTGTCATGCACTGATACTATAGGTCAAAAATAAAAGTCACCTGCCAGTCTGACATGTTCTCCCCGAGACCATAAGCTACATACTCAATATCATCAACCTACCACTTACAGTTATTGAAAGGGACTTAATCAGGAAAACAAGAGGCTCTTAAGGGCCTGTATCGCTCATCTGGTCCTTGATAAACATAGACATTTTATATTATAGATCCAATATACATGAATATAATTAAATTATAGTTCAAATATGCCCAATTAGATTAAGGGGAGAAGACTGCTGTTAGTGTAACCCATGGGGTCCAATGTTAAACTATGTTCACTACTGGCAGCCATGTTGGATAAAGTGGGGAACCTGAAACATTTTTTTTTCTTTTAAGGTGTCCACATAAAGACTATTTTGACCAAGTTTGGTTCCATTGGCTCAGTAGTTTCAGAAGAGAAGATCTTTGAATGTGTTTTCCCATAGGGTCCAATGTTAAAAACTATGTTCCCCACTGGCTGCCACATTGGATATAGCGTGAACCTGAAAAACACCTTTTATAAGGGACCACTCAAGGATTATTGTGGCCAAGTTTGGTACTGATTGGCTTGGCCAAGTTTGGTACCGATTGGCTGCTCAGTTTCAGAGAATAAGATTTTTGAACGTGTTTTCCCATAGGGTGCAATATTAAAACTATGTTATCCGCTGACAATCATCTTGAATATCAAGCTGACCTAAAAAACATTTTTTTTGCAAGGGACCACCCAAGGACTATTGTGGCCAAGTCTGGTTCCAATTGGCCCAATAATTTCAGAGAAGATCTCTGAATGTGTTTCCCAATAGGGTCCAATTTTTAAAGTATGTTCCCAGCTGGCGGCCATCTTGGATATAGCACGAACCCCCAAAAACACTATATTTGTAAAGGAGAACCCAAGGACTATTGTGACCAAGTTTGGTGCCAATTGGCTTGGTAGTTTCAGAGAAGAAGATCTTTTGAATGTGTTTTCCCATAGGGTCCAATGTTAAAACTATTTTTCCCGCTGGCGGCCATCTTGGATATTGCGCAGGCCTGAAAAACACCTTTCTTGTAAGGGACCACTAAAGGACTATTGTGGTCAAGTTAATTGCCAATTGGCTCAGTAGTTTCAGAGAAGAAGATTTTTTAATGTGTTTTCCCATAGGGCTCAATGTTAAAACTATGTTTCCCGTTGGCGGCCATCTTGGATATCGCATGGACCTGAAAAACATCTTTTTTGTAAGGGACTATCTAAGGACTATTGTGGCCAAGTTTGGTTCCAACTGGGCCAGTAGTTTCAGAGGAGAAGATCTTTAAATAAAAAGTTTACGCCAGACGGACGGAAAGATGGACGACGGACAGACGAAAGACGCAAAGTGATGGCAAAAGCTCACCCTGGCATTAGCCAGGTGAGCTAAAAAGAGATAATATGATGTTAAAACACTAGACCTAATAACTAAATACCAAAGTTACTGTGAATTTACTTTCTGCATATGCGCATTTCAACAAATTATGTCTCATCAGTGCAGATAGAATCTAAACGTTTGGAAGACCATAAACTCAAAAAAATGTTTAAAAACTGATAGAGAACAAATGACCAAAGTAATCTAAATGTAAAGCCAAAATCAGCTTAGGACAGAGCTTTGCATGAGGGAGATACTCCTTAGTTTTCACTAAAATTACAAAATTTTAGATATTGTAAGGTTTCAAAATTAATCCGCTTTCGGGTCAGCACCGAAGTACTGACTACTGGGCTGGTGAATACCCTCGGAGACTAACAGTCCACCAGCAGTGGCATCAACACAGTGGAAACAAATAACTAAATACCGAAGTTACTGTGAATTTACTTTCTGCATTTGCGCATTTCAACAAATTATGTCTCATCAGTGCAGATAAAATCTAAACGTTTGGAAGACNATAAACTCAAAAATGTTTAAAAACTGATAGAGAACAAATAACCAAAGTGATCTAAATGTAAAGCCAAAATCAGTTAAGGACAGAGCTTTGCATGAGGGAGATACTCCTTAGTTTTTACTAAAATTTACAAAATTTTCGATATTGTAAGGTTTCAAAAATAATCGACTTTCCGGTCAGCACTGAAGTACTGACTACTGGGCTGGTGAATACCCTCGGGACTAACAGTCCACCAGTAGTGGCATCGACCCAGTGGTAACAAATAACTAAGTACTAAATGACTATATGGCAATATCCATGATTTTTAATTATCATGTAATAAGCATGTAATAAAGTTACGTTTGAAACTTCAAATCAAGACTATCTCCAAACAAATTCTTGGCAAAAGAAGACTTTTTAAAAATCAAATGCCCTTAAACTGTGGTCAGTGTTTTTTTTTTAAATGACCTTTAACTGTGGTATTTTTCCCTAGTCTATAACTTTTCCAAAACAGTATTTACAATATATGCACAAAATGTTAGACTTTCTTAATTTCATGTTAAAATCCTTTGAATCACAAATACTTTTGGTGTAAAGTAAATTGAATCCATGTTGTGACATATAAAGCATAAATGCATGAAAATGCATTAGTACCAGTACTTCAATATTACATTAAAGCATTCATGCATGAAATTGAGGTCAAGAATAAAAGTTACCTGCCAGTCTGACACCATAAGCAACATACTCAATATCATCAACCTACCACTCACAGTTATTGAAATGGACTTAATCGGGGAAACTTAACATGACCACTAGACCATGAAATTGAGGGAAAGGAAAAATGTCAAATGCCAGACTAACATGTACTACCCAAAATAAACCTACGATTTCAATTTTATCAACCTCCTACTTATAATTATTAAGTAATGGACTTAATTTGACCCTAAAATTTAGGTCAAGGACACAAGTCATAGGCCTGACTGGCATGTTCTACCCAAGACCAAGCTACATGCTAAATATTATCAACCTACCACTTTTCGTTATTGAAAAATGGACTTTATAAGAGAAACTAAATGTGGCCACTAGACCATGAAATTTAGGTCAAGGACAAAAGTCTTATGCCAGACTGACATGTGCTACCCAGGACCAACCTACATACAAAATATAGTTGAACTTCGATGGCTTGAACACCCAAGGGACTGATGAAAACAGTTCGAGCTAGAAGGGTGTTCGAGTTATCAAGGTCAAATTGTGTTTAAATTCAAACAAAGGGTCCGAAACATCCATGGTGTTTGAGTTATTGCAGTTCGAGCCATCGAAGTTCAACTGTATTATGGACCTATCACTTATAAATATTGACTTAATCAGGTCATTGGATGATGCACTTGAGGTCAAAGTCACATAATTTTATGTCTGTCATGTAGCACTTGATTAGTGCTACTACTGGACCAAATAGGATGTTCCTACATCAAAGAGTTTTCAAAATATCCTAATTTTAGTAAAAGTTAATGCCGTCGATTCGTCATACTTTACAAGCCTATGTCTTGCTTTCCGTGACTTTTGTCATGACACGACAAAAAACAGATGATTTACATGGGTTGCATAGTCTAAAGTCTAAAAAATTCTCTCCTTCTGTCTCTCTCTCTCTCTATATATATATATATAGAGATGAAACCAATATCTATGTTATTTTTCTTCTTCTTTTTTTTAGAATTGGAATATTTTGCATGGAAATGCTAGAGCCCATCTCAAATATTTCATAAAATCTGCAAAAGTACATGGGGTGGGGATGGGGAGGCTTAATTTACATTTTATAAAAGCTATATATTTTAAAAGTTTTTGTCCATGTATATCATCTTTTAACAGAAAAAAAGTTATATATTAACTAAGCATACTCTACTAGCATCCAAGCCCTGTCCAGTAACAGTAACATATATCTATATGTAAACAATATAATTTCTTTTTTAATTCAATAAAATAAATTTCTAGTAGCAACAACCTTAAAGTAAAATATAACTCTGCTCTACATAATTCAGTTCTGAATAATTCTCAATTAAATAAATAAAGACCAACAAGATATAATCTCATCATTGATTATTGAAGAATAATGCTCCTTATTGAATCAAGAACTTTAATATAATCTGTCTATCTCCAAATTAGATTTTATTAATGCATTGAAGCTGGGTCAAAATTAAAATTTTGTCATAAATAAAGATAAATTCAATAAAAAATGTAAAAAAATGAGGTCCATTCACACCGTTTCACATAACTTTTTATGCTCAGCATGGGGCATTAGTTGTAACTGAATATAAAAAATACTTTAATTTTCATCTATAAAAGTGCCTTTTACATAACATACTCTTTGGTATTGTTATCTAAATACTTACATATCATATTACATATTGAAATAAAGGAAAAAACATTGCAATATTTTCTACAAATATTTTCATTAATTTCTAAATGTTTTCCATTTATTCTCTTAAAATATAAATCAAATTGTATTCTATATAGTCAACAAATCTATTGATTGATTCATGGGAGTTCACACTATTAATGCTTTCATTCTGAATGTGGTGTTTTTATTTCTGTGCCTTGAGGCTGTCTCAAGCCCTTGTTTTGTCTTCATTTTCTGTGTTCTCTCTTTTGCCATATCTCTGGACTTTTAATTTTTTTATAATAAAATTCCTTCTTCCTTTGGTAGCCTACTGCTGTTGTTATGTAACTCATGCAAGAAATCTATGATGATGCAGTATAGTTTTTTTCTACTTATTGCATTACATAGCACTAACAAAGGACAATTTATTTTCCCATGATTGAAAAAATATAAGTGTTTTGACTTATTGTTTTCACTTTATTGTTGTATATGAAAAAGTGAGAAAATAAATCTGAAAATAAGTTGTTTTTTTTTGGGGGGGGGGGGGCAAGCTGAAAATATTTCATTAGTAGCATCTTTTAAAAATAAATCCAGGACTAGGTTTTATTCAGTGAATACTTTATCTATTTGTTTGGGATTTCACTTTTTTCATCAGACATGTATGTCACTACCATCATATACATGTGATATATCTTCATTATTTAATGAATAAATTCTGGAGAAAAAAGTTTGATACCACCCCAACTATCACCCATTGGTTTTGTCAAGTTTTCTATCTGTACCAATCAAAGTAATCACTTTGAAGTCATTTAATCAAATTGATAGATTTTTCCTAGAGGATGAAACTCTTCAGGCATGAATGAAAACTGTTGTAACAATTGGAAGTGTGAACAAACAGATTACCTGTAAAGACAGGTAACTATCTTGACACTGTGAGAGAAATATGAGGAAAGTCAAAGGCTATCTGCAGTAACTCAAAGCAGAGATATGTATCCAAAATTCTAATAAAACAGAAAATTTGAAAAAATACAATTATATGAAAACCCTCAATTGAATAGTAGTACAGTCAAACTTTGATGGCTAAAACACCAAAGGACTGATGAAAACAGTTCATGCTAGAGAGGTGCTTGAGGTCAAACTGTGTTTAATTTCGAACAAAGGGTTCAAAAAATGGATTCAAGACTTCCATATTGTTCAAGTTATTACAGTTCCAGCCATCAACGTTCAACTATAAATATATATATATATATGGTCAAAAGATGAACAAGCTATGAAAGCCATGAAAGTACTTGAACTAATAAACATCTGATTGGTCCATTAACATGGAGTTTATTTAACTTCATCTCTCTACTAATTTATTAGTAATGTATTTGCAAAAGATTCATTTTAATAAAGAGTAAAATGTAATGTCAATGTCAATGTCATTGCTTCCAAAACCAGTTGCATTAAGATTATAAAAGCATCTACATCAGTTTTACCTGTTTATCAAAAGGCTGTACTGGTATAAATTCCTAAATAAAAAATTCATAAATACACATATAAATACAAGTGTAAAGTATGATTTCATGTACAGTATGTTAAAAATATATCAAAATTACATAATTTATCATGGGTGTTATCCGTCACATTTTGCAAGTGAGACTCACACTAACTCAACCATTCTCCCAATAATTTAAAGCCTCCTGCGCATGAGATAAAGATATCCCACTACCGTGCTTTCCTCCCACATAATCTTCCACTTATGATCTTTTTTCATATTTGTACAAATTGAAAATGTTCTAGGTGAAAAACAACGGCAGTAGAAAATCAAATGAACAAAGCACAAGATACAAAAAATACCGAAATTGCATAAAAAACAGTAAATTTAGTTTCGTGTACATGTGTTTCAAGGGGTAACAAGAATAGGTGTAATTATTGTATACATCCGGTAATTGATTGTTGTGTGAATCAATACAGGTAGCACTCTGCAGGTAAAAAAAAGTTAATTAGACTGATTTATTAGTGTTGATAGGGGCAGTCATTAGGACAGGTGTTTTTTATATAGCATTCAGTCAACAGTGACAATGATTACCATGAATCAACACAGTTTTAGATTTGATACCTGGATTCGAACATTTTTGGAATATCACTAATTACCTCCCTTGTATAATTTTCCATTTTATAAATAATGGCCCTAAAATTTTTATGTAAAAGATGAAATATCCCAATTTATTAAAATATTTTGCAGATTTTTTCAATAATTGTCATAATATCTTTAGATATTTTCACAATACTTTTATGCCTTTTCTTGAATTTATAAATACATGATTGTAGCTGTTCACTGTAATTATTAAATGTTTATATATATGTATTGAAACCTCTAGGGTACTTGCTAGACCTACTTTTAAAGAAGTGAAGGCCATAAATCATTCTGTAGACAGATCTTGTGCAAGGACCAGTGAATCTGATGCAAAACACAATACTACCAATGCAGCACAGAAATTATAACACCCAGAAATTAACAATCATCCTTCAAAACACGAGTTACTGAAAACAACCCCCATTTTTACTGTGCTGTATGACAATAACATAGTTCAGCAGTTCTTAGGCTCTAGATGGAAAACTGAACCATTCATATGACTTTGTGATGAGAGCAACGATAGGGATTATCACGTTATTTGCTATTCTTATATGTGATAGAGGAAAAAATTTACTCGCACGAAATCTCCCACAAACGGAAGCTGGTATGTGGCAGATCTCCCACTAAGAGGTTACAATAGGTTAACAGGTATGATATAATGTGAAGAGATACTTGAAATTTATACAGCTAAGAAGTCAATTCAATGCGTCATCTTCAATAACAAAATTACATAATATACTGTAAATGTATTGCTTATTTTCGCAGTTTATGAAAGACTGATATATTTGCAGGTATCAACTTTCACAGTTTTTAATGTTAAAAAATCTTTTTCTACACAAAAACTTATTTTCACAGGTACTATTTTTTGCCTTCCAGAGCCAACCAGAAAAGTTAATATGTTCACAGTATACAAATATGAAATACATTTTTCATCATCTTTTTGTTTTAATAATGTATTTTAATTGAATAGTATTGATTTTTTTCACATAAACATAGAAAGCAGTCACAGCCTGCTAAGCTCACCTCATTGTGCAGCATTGTCACATGTTATACATGTCAGTCAACAGGAATGGACTATCATCATTCTTTTTAACAGATTCATTCATGCATAAAATGCAGATCACAGACTGCATCCAAAGCATTCACTGCACCTGTCATCATAAAATGCATCATGCATACCAATATGGTTGATGTGGGACTTGTCAGTAAGCAGGAATGGGCTTTATCTATTTTTTTCTCACAAGTCGCTCATGTGTGAAATGTAGGTCACAGACAGTATCCAAAGCATGCATTGTTGTCATCTCAAAATGCATTATACATACCAATATGGTTGATTTGGGACTTGTCAGTATAAGCAGGAATGGACTTTATTTATTCTTCCTAACCAAGTCGCTCATGCGTAAAATATAGGTCACAGACAGCATCAGAAGCATGCATTGTTGTTGTCTAAGAAGGGATTTGCTTCTGTGGCTTTTTGTCATGCGTAAGACACTAGACATTCAAAAGCTTTGGAATGAAAAAAAAATCATTCGGATAATTTTGGTAGATATAAGTAATAAATAAAATATATGATTCCTTATTAACAGTGGCAAATAACTTTTTGAAAAATCATTTGGTCCGCTCTTCAGTTTCGGCATTTAAATACACTGACACTGTTCCAGTTATCAACCCAACACAGCAAGCATCGTTCGTCCTGAACACAGTTCATATTACTGTTCATATTTAGATAACTAGGTCATTGTTTACTGTGACACTCCACTAATTTGGTTAGAATTAAAATGTATTTGAAGTTAAAGTTTTGTATTGTTTGCTTCCATTTGACGAGAGAATTCCAATCCAGGAAAAGATAACATCGGTTTATGGAAAGGGCAATAGGGAGGTTGGTTGTTTGGGATGTTTGTTTTATAGATTTGACCTGTTAAATGGATGGTTGGTTAAATGTGATTAATAAAGGTAGTTTTACTCTTACAACAGAAGAGCTTGGTCATATCACAAGCACCTCATTCGCATTCAATTTTTATTTTGTTTGAAACAATTTTTTTATGTAATTTTGTACTTGTAATATCCTGAATGTTGCAAAAAATTTATAGAATAAAAAGAGTTTAATGTCAGTAAATAAATAACATTTGAAGATATATTTGTTCTATCATATACAATTTCATATTTCCTTTCTTTTTAACCCAATTCCATTATGAGATTTAAGAGTAGGCACTTTCAATATGTACTGAAAAGGGTTATGCAACTGACATTATTTAATTGCAAGTGCAAGACTAACGTCATTTCTATTGGAAGTTCAACAATTTAAACAAACTCTTCTGTTTCAAAGTGGGAAAAAACATTCCTAGTGGTATTAAAACAGTGATTGGAACAAAACACCACTTTGGTATTCTAATTATCACAACATCTTTTGAACTATGTTGAACATAACTTATATACATACATAGACTTCTCTTTCCTCGGCTTTCCTAGCAGCTTGTTCTTTGTATTGCAATATAGACCATATTTCTTCTCTAAATGCAAGCCATCTTTCCTGCATTCTGTCTTTCCTTAAACCCTGCATGGCTATCCTGAAGTATATAATTCATAATAAACTGTTGACACAGAATATGTCTCGCCTTTCCCATGCATCGCATGAATCTGCACACTGATCTTCAGCAGCAGCCATGATGCCAAATGTAAGTCTTAATTTCTGTGCACTACCTGCTTGCTAAAATTTTCAGCATGATATAGGGGTCAAGGCCACCTTCTGAATGTGTATAATCCTTAGGATGAAACTGCATGTCAAGTATCGAGTGGCTGTAAAATTTGAAAGTCACTGCAGCATGACTGCAGGGGCATAGACATAGAACACCACTGAAACTTATCACAATCATGATAATGCAACTGCATGCCAAAGATCAATGGGCTACTATGAGTGGTTGATGTTAAACGGACACAAGAAAAAACTGAAAACTTTTGATAAACAGTGCAAAATTTCAAAGTCAGTGGAGCATGACTGCGGGGCATAGACATAAAATGCCATTGAAACTGATCTGTACTGATGCTAATGCAACTGCATACCAAATATCAACGGACAACTATGAGTGGCTGATGCTAAACAGACACAAGAAAAAACTTAAACAATTGTGGATGATGCCGACAAAATCACCATACCTATGTCTCGTTTTTTTCGACTATCTTCGAAGGCTCGACAAAAATGAGTCAAAGACTTAAATGGCCAGGTTGCATTTTAGTGTGTTATTTTATAGGTTCCTTGATTGGTCTGTGTATAGAATATGTTGAAAATGTCATTAAATAAATGACTAAGTTAAAAGGTATTAAAAAATGTTGGAAATAATTCCTTAAGGTCAGGTGCACATCTTCAATATATGTAAACACATTTTGTGAAGTTTCAAAAATCTAATTTGATTTGTAGGAGGAGTCGATTTCACAAAATAGGTAAATTTTGTTGAAACTGTTGATAAAAAATCACTTAGTTCCATGTCTGGAAAAATAGGGGGGGGGGTGAAATCAAAATCATTCCATAAAGTCAGGTGCACATCTTCAATATATATAGAAACATTCTGTGAAGTTTCAAAGATCTAGGTTGAAAACTGTAGGAGGGGTTGATTTCACAAAATAGATATCCCATTTTCCCCACCCACCACACCCGTCCATCCGACTGCCCGACATTCACCATACTATGACCTGGATTTGCAATCCAGCCCAAAATCAGACATACTTGTGCAAGCATTTGTGAATGTGCCCTGTTGTACATGTATGTTTGTGTTTACTGAATAGCTTATAATTTATATATATGAAAACGCAATACAATCTACAAAGAAATTTATGATAACCATGAAAATATTGACAGATGATGACTTTGTTTTAAACTGATAAAACATTTGAAGAATCTGCTGGAAAAAGGTATAAATGACAAGTCAACAAATCAGTAAAATGCAGTTGAGTTTTCTGGTTCAGAATTAGAAATTTGTTTGCATAAAGACAAACCAGGAGTAGTATAGAATCACTTTAAGGTAACACGATACCAAATGGCATATGTTCCAATCTTCCCGATTTTTTTAACAGTGTTGCGTCATTGCAAGATACATCGGTATATCAAATAAAAAATAGGTGTCACCATGCTTGTTTTTCTATAAAACGCAGGGAAAATATGGATTTTTGTGCCAAATTTACAAAGACAAATAGGGAAAATCTAGAATTTAAGTCCGACATTTTTAATTTTTGCGACGTTTCTATGTGTCAGAATATACGAATGTTGACCAAAAACTAAAATATTGTAGAGCTCGAAATCCTGAATCAAAACATATTTAGAAAAACATATGTCACCATCCTTGCTTTTGAGATACAGGATGTCAAAATTGGCAAACACGCCTAAAAAGTGTTAAAATACACATATGACGTTAATGAATGACGTTACATTGGTTTATATGCAAAAATCAAACTGGCGTAGTAAATTCGATGTTTAACTAGTTAAATCAGTTTTAGTCGAGAGTAAACCATTTTTTCCAAAACCCCGATTAGTTTACCTTAATTATATTTGCTTTTGAAAATTCTATAAAAATTACAAAATTTACACTATGAGACTTTCTATCAATTAATAACTCTATTGTGTGATAGAAGCTGAATGAACGAATGACAGAATGTGATATTAAAAGTGTATATGGGACAAAACCCCTACAAATGGAAGCAAAAGGAACAACCGTTTTCTGTTGTTGTTCTTCATCTTGTATTCATCTTGATGCCTTCGACATTGAGCAAACACTCATGCCACAAAGTGAATTCAAGACGGGCCCTAGCACCTACTTGAGCAGAATTCTCTTGCCGGATGCTGAACAACGCCATTTTCATGCCTCTTCTGTTAAAGGGTTCGGGGTCGTCAACAAACATAAATGTCTTACAAACACTGTCACCTGTTGTCCTATAGAGGGATCAAAAACAATACAGCATATAAATGACCACAGGGCACTCATCGAATTGATTGTAAGAGCACTTGGTTGGTCATTATATATATAGATGGCCACAATAATAGTTTCTATTTTAACCACTTCCCTGCATGGTATATGAGAGACTCCGTATTGCCATTTAGGAATTCCTTTATTTTATATTGTTTACAACTTTTTTCTATTTGATTTAATAATTCCAATCCGAAAGAACTCTGTATTGGAGCATACACACTGTGGTAGATTTATTGAAATCGTTCTACAAGGAAACCCTAAATTAAAGCAGATTATAAATAACGAAGGATATCAGAGATAGGAATTATTGTATAGAAGGCAGAAATTAATGCCACAATACCAGTATGGAATGTTAGTATAAGGAGTGTCTAAACCTGCAGTTCCATGAAAATAACTTTCATATTCCAATTCTCAAGAATATAGTTTTAAAACCCTAATCCCCAAAAATGACAATGCAAATCCCTGATCCCGTGAAAAGTTGTCCCGCTGAATAAAATGGCTTATCACGGCGTCCCGAGAAAGGTCTCCCACCCCTCTGTAGGCATTTTGATTCATAGGTAAATCTCGACATACCTTTTTCTGAGACTGGATCCGCTGTTTGACTCTCAAGTTAGTATCTCGTGTACAGAAGATGTAAAACTTGTGTAATCAAATTAGTAATTCGTGTTCTCCAATTAGTAATTCGTATGCACTGAGAAATAATTTATTGATGTTCCGTCGGTGATTTATTTGATCGTTTTGGATGCAGAATCAAATACCAGAGATAGTCCAAGACAAATAAAATCCCCGAGTAAGATCTCTAGCATGTCTGATTTTGCTAGCTTCGTCCAATTACTTGAAGTCTTACCCTCGGGTACCTGGGATTTTTCTTTTTGGTGTCTATCCCTGGTTTTGGAGTCTGATATTCTTGCACCTATTATTAAGTTATTTACAGAAATGCACTAGTTCTATGATTTTCATGTCAGCTCGTCAAGTTGTTTCTTACCTGCTGTGTATATCTGTAATTTAGTCTGTTATTTATTTGAACTCTCTATTTTTCACTTTTCCACATAAATCTGTTGTCCTTTGATTGGCACCGACGTTTCTCCGCCATGTTCAAAGGGGAGGGTGGGGATTCCAGAAAAACAGCGAACTGATTTTTCCAGTTACAGATAACAGGAAATTGGAATTTTCTTGATAACAACAAACTAATTATTCAAATAACAGATAACATGGAATTTGACATTACAATAACGGTTAGCAGAGAATCAATTTTACACAATAACAGAATAACGGTTAACCCCCTTGCCCCTCTCTCTCAAAAAAAAAAAACAAAAACAAAAAAAAAAAACGCGCTCTGGTGGAGGAATCCACAATAAAGGCAATTTCCTATGCTTTTGGAACACGGTTTGTTGTCTTTCTAAGGCGAAATGATTAAATCTGCGTATGGGAAAAAGTCTAGGAAATTAAAAAATCAAAAATTGATCCGAGGAAATGTTATTTTTCTGAATGGTATTGTCAGGGAAAAAAAGTTCAGCTGCCAACACAGAAAGCCATGTCAGTGGTTCTGTCTTTGTTTTTGTTGTTTTTTAAATTCTATGTTTGATTTTTATGCCCCCGCCGCTAGGCGGTCGGGGGCATTAAGGTTTACCCTGATCCGTACGTCCGTCTGTACGTCCATCTTTTTGGTTTCCGGATGATAACTTGAGTATCCTGCATCGGATCAAAACCAAACTTGGTCACATGCTTACCCTAAACCCTATCGATTTCCAGGTTGGTACTCCCAAGGTCAAGGTCACAGTTGCTAAAAATAGACTAAAATTTCAATAAAATTTTGGTTTCCGGATGATAACTTGAGTTTACTACATCGGATCAAAACCAAACTTGGTCACATGCTTGCTTATCTTCCTAGACATAACCCTATTGATTCTGGGTTTGTACCCCCAAGGTCAAGGTCACAGTTGCTAAAAATAGACTAAAATTTCAATAAAATTTTGGTTTCCGGATGATAACTGGAGTATACTACATCGGATCAAAACCAAACTTGGTCACATGCTTGCTTATCACCCAAGACGGAACTCTATCGATTTCCGGGTTGGTACCCCCAAGGTCAAGTTCACAGTAGCTAAAAATAGATTAAAATTTCAATAAAATTGGTTTCCGGATGATAACTTGAGTATACTACATCGGATCAAAACCAAACTTGGTCACGTGCTTGCTTATCACCCAATACAAAAGCCTATTGATTTCCAGGATGGTAGCACCAAGGTCAAGGTCTTTGTTGCTAAAAATAGACTTAAATTTCAATAAAATTTTTGGTTTCCGAACAATTACTTGAGTATTCTGCATCTGATCAAAACCAAACTTGGTCACTTGCTTACTTATCACTATAGACATAATCCCATAGATTTTAGCGTTGATACCCCCAAGGTCAAGGTCACAGTTGCTAAAAATAGATAAGTATTACAAATAAGACTGTTTCTCAGATTATTTGTTGGAACTACACATTATATCAAAACCAAACCAGTTCCAGTGCCTATTTATCACAGGAGAAAGATCCTTTTTTATAATATTTGATATATATATATATTGTACATAGTTATGCCTTTAATATTTAAGGGTTTCGATTGCAAGGAGGTGGGGGCATCCGTGTCCCATGGACACATTCTTCCATTTTTAAAAATTTTTTATTTAAGTTTTATTTGATTTTTATTTATTTCATTTTTCATTTGAAAATGTTTAAAAGTTCGCTTTGGATTTCAATAACAGTCGTCGTTTATGAAATTTGCACTGAGAACTTTATGCTGCAACGTACAGTCTTTCGACACAGGTAACACGATTCATAATGGCAATAATTCTGATCACTGTAATGTTTGGCAGAATTGTGCATATATTACAGTGAGTAATTTACTTAGTGAACAAATAACAATAAAAATACATGTAATAATAAATCCGATATGTTACCAAATAGTTATAAAATATAGAGAAAATTAAGTATTTTCAAAATGAAATAAAATCATGAATCTAATAGATCCATTGAAAATGGATGTGTGATTTCATCATAATTTTCTACTCTCTGTACTTTTACTAATAACAGAATTATTTAGGACTTTATTTAATTATTTACTGGGCCATTTATGGCTTTCTATATGGTATGAGGTTCCTTACTGTGTTGAAGGCCGTACGGTGACCCCTGGATGCTTGGTTTTGGGTCGTTGGGATGGGATGGGATGTTGTCTCCTTGATATTTACCCAATTTTCTTTATTTTTCATATATATTTTCATATATGACATTTTACGCTTAAGTTCACTCTTCTTATTTATCTTTATAAATGAAAAGGATTAATCATTGTATTAATGTCTTCATTGCCGTCGATTAACGTCAGGTGCGGTAACTCTTGACGTTACGTCATTTAGTATCGTGTTGCCTTAAGGGAGACAACTACAGTACCTCTCTCTCATTAAAGCATCTACTCTTTTGTCAACAGTAGTATGAACAGATAATGGAACTGGTTCCCTATTTTTACTGAAGTAGGATTCCAGTGTTTCAAAGGTACTTAATGGATATACAAATACTGTTCCTTGTGTGTTGGATTCTGTAGTTGTTTCTTCAGATTCTGGTGGTTCTTTTTCTATAGCTAAACAGAAAGACAAGAATGTTGTAATAGATTATCTTCATATCAAAAATATACTAACAAGCAATACAGAAGTTTAGTCTAAATTGCAGAGATTTCCTTCTGATTGTTATTGAAAAATTAAATCATTTAATAGATGGACAGAATGTTCTTTGATGCAGAGTGTTAATTTAATAGTTCCATCGTTCAAACATTTACTACATCACTAGCATTTATAAACAGTTTACACAAAATAAAAGAAAATGAATCCCTGAGACACCAATGCCCCCTCCAGATAGATATTGGCAAACAGCAAGTAGATGAGTGACAAACTTGATAAGGGGAGACACAGTACAACTCATCATATCAAAGCTTCAGACCAAATATCAAATCATTACCGCATACACAAGCTGAGAAATCCTTGATGACAATTTCACAGACAGACAGACAAGGGCCATACTTAATGCCCCCATCGCCTAACAACAAGGCATAAATAGGCATGGATCAATAATTTATGTAAAGACAGACATTTACCAACAGATTACACAGCGACAAACATTTACCAACAGTTTAAACAAAGACTGACATGTTTGTTTAAACAAACAGACACTGACCAAGAATCTACACAAAGACTAATACTGATCAATTGTTTACACAAAGACTAACATTTATCAGCAGTTAACATCAAGACTGACATTAATGCACACCTTTTTGAATGATATTATACAGTTATTTAATGGGTATGCAGGCAACAGACCATAATATTTTTCCCGAGGTACTTGGAGCCACCAAAGTGTTCTTATGTCCGAGGCCAAGGGCAATAGAACACTTTTGTAGTTCCAAGTACCAAGCAACAAATATTATGGTCTGTTGAATGCATACCCATTAAATAACTGCTGTTTTATTACCTTATTCATATATTTAAAAATAAAACAAGTGTATGAAGGGGAATTAATAGGTCTTCAAAAACTAGCTCAAAACAACTTTCTGGCTGTCAACTTATCAAGAAGAAGTAGCAATATTCAATTTAACATAAATGACTTATCAAATGCAATGGAAATGCATTTGTCCAACAGTATTAAAATATATTGCCCATTTTGGTGCTATTGCTTTTATTTTTTGTCAATGTGAATGTTATTTTTGTCATACATGTATTAGCAACTGGGACAGAGTATAAGAAGTTGCAGATTCCTTTCGAAAGTTCAATCGGTCAACTTCAATCAACTAGACTTCATCGGGCAATACATCTAAGCGGTCAATAGACTTCATCGCTCAATAGACCCCAACAGTCAATAGACCTCAGGGGGGTCAATAGAACATATAAAATATATGTATTGGGTAATAATTCTAAATATTGTCTCTGAAATATAACTTTTAACTAATACCTCTAAGATATAACGTCTTTCCATTGTTTCCAATTGCCACAATGGGATCCCAGGGCGACATTATTTCATGTGTATCAGGAACTTTCATTTCACATAATATTTTTGCTTGTAAAATATCTCTGATTTGTACATTTCCATTTTGTAACACTGTCAACATCTGAAACAAGAAATAATTGATTGCTGTTACTATAAAAATTCAGCTATATCATGACAAGAGTATAAAACTTGGGATTGATAATTGACAGAAAATTTCAAAGTTATTTTCAGTTGAAACAAGTAAAGTAGAGAAAGATGACCTAACAAGATTACAGGTAAACTACAGCCAAGCTTTAGATCCTTTAGGTGAAACAATTGTGGCATTCTCTAAAAGTTAGTCAGTGAGTGAGCATTTCAGAAGGCATTGTCTTCGGTCAGCATGCCAAAGAAGGCAAGGTCCATAGTAAACAATCCATTCAGAGAAAATGTGTCAGTTTAGAGAATAAGGAGAAAAGATGAAATTTCAAAATGCAATTTTTAACTGCCAGATATTTGTGGGTGTGACCCAAATCATAAGGATTTAATAATTGCATGGTATTCCTTATCTGCATTAATGTAAATTTTATACCTTTTTGTCAGTATGTTACATAGACAGAAAATTTTTTTTTTTTAATTTCCATTTTTTATGCATTTATGTACAAATCTATCTATATAAAATCCCTCTGACTTTGTAGATCTTCCTAAGTTTAGACAGAAACAGGATTCAAGTTCAGTATCCGGTTTCATATATAAACTCAATTTAGGAAAAACAACTTTAATTATCACTAACACTCAAATATCAGTAAATATTGCCAGTGATATATCACAAGGAAAACCAAATTAAAATAGCAAGGAATAATCTTATTACGAAATCAAATTCTAAAATATTAGACAATGTTTTTTTAACCTTAATGATAAAGGTATCTGTTGCTAATTCATATATTATTCAAAGCAGCAACATAATAAGACCTTTATTAGTAAGATATAGCCAGCAGGTAACTTAACCTTATTATCAAAGAATTAAATTACAATAAGTGGAAATATAGTTCAAGATCACAAGGAACTATAAGTTGCCTACAAACATTGTCTGTCTCAGTTGGAAGTTCTACTATAAGATATGTAAGAATTGGGTATACTTAGCTCAGCATAATACAACTACAGGATACATTTGAAAAAAAATGTTGATACATATATATTACATAAATGTAATAGAGGGTCGTAACATTATATATATATGCTAAGAGAGGGTCTTCATGTAGACATTAGTGTTGTTCATTGCCCTTATTAGAATATTTACAAAATTTAGAAGACAAGAAATAACACTATCACAAAACCGAATAGGGCTTAAAAATTCTGCCAATAGATTGGTTATAAAAGATTGTGTAATTTGCCTCATTATGGAACATGATTTTGACCTATCATCCAGGATGTTTCAATTTCCAAAGATAGACGAGCCTACCATGTCAAGAAGCTAAGATATGCATTGGGGTGTGGATTGAAATTAAAGTTATTCAAGCAGTAAAATTAGGTCACATTAACCTTTCTTGGTCTGGATGCTTACCTCCCATCCAAGATGTATGTAAAAGATAGGCTAGAAGATAAATAAAACATATTCAGAACTCTAACATAACATCCCACATATGTTATGAGTACACATAATGGTTTTTAAAAAGCAAAGAGTCTTTCAATGATCTAACATAAAAAATTCCAAAGTCATAATCCCAGAGGAACAACTGATTTTTGTTAATGTATTAATAAACGAATGCTTAACATATCAGTTTGGATATATAATCAGGAAATTATCACTTAATAAATTCTACTTTCTAGTTACCTTGTAAACAATGCTCAGTTTTAATGGCTATGTATGTTTTCTGTTTATATTAGAGCCTCCCATAATAACTTTGTCTCAATGTAAAACTGTCATTCCTCTCACTGGCAATGTTTGTTCTTGGGACAGAACAAATTCATTACATATACCATTTTATGAGGAACTACCATACATCATCTAGGTACAGTCTGATTCAATGTTCATGTTATATTACAGAGGATATGATCAAAACATGTCTTTTTCCTATAGAATACCACGAAAAACTCGTGGTCTGGCAGCCATGCATGTTGTCCATATGCAGTGTTCTAGCCAGAATTTGAAAAGGGCATGGTGCCAATCGCAAAAAAGGAACTTTACTGCGTAAATCAAATATGAACAAGGGCTACGCGTAGCCATATATCCCCGCCGCACCAGAAATTTGAAACCCCACATATTTGTGGTCATTTTCAAAGTTAAAAAGTGGCATAACTCCTACAAAAATATTGAACCAGGGCTCATCTTTGAACTCGTTTAAGGTATCCTTAAACTAAAGCTACTGAGTAAATATTAACCAAATCCAATGAGAAATAAATTTGCTAGAGCGCTTACGAGGAAATTTCGTAAATTTTCAAAGTTAAAAAGGGGCATAACTCCTACAAAAATATTCGACCAGGACTCATCTTCAAACTCGCTTGAGGTATCCATGATATAGCTACTGTGTAAATATTATCCAAATACAATGAGAAATAAATTTGCTAGAGCGCTTACAAGGCTATTTTGTCAATTTTCAAAGTTAAAATGGGGCATAACTCCTACAAAAATATTCGACCAGGACTCGACATCAAACTCACTTGAGGTATCCTTCAACTAAAGATACTGTGTAAATATTATCCAAATCCAATGAGAAATGAATTTGCTAGAGCACTTACAAGGATATTTTGTCAATTTTCAAAGTTAAAAAGGGGCATAACTCCTACAAAAATATTCAACTAGGACTCATCTTCGAACTCAATTGAGGCATCCTTGAACTAAATCTACTGTATAAATTTTATCAAAATCCGATGAGAAATAAGCTTGCTAGAGCGCTTACAAGGCGGACAGACAGACAGACGGACGCACAAACGGACGCCCGGCATTACCATATCCCCGCATCGCATTGCAGCGGGGATAAAAAAAAGCTTTTTGTTACATAATATTGTGTTTTCAAAAGGGCTATTATCCTGTACCACTGGAAGGTTACTTTGTCATATATTAAAGGCATAGCTTAAAAGTATGTAACTTAAAACCTTAGTGATACTACAGCTTACATTAAAGATACATACAGCTGAATGTATGCATAAGTATTAATGCATTGAACTGTAGAGGTAGGGTGGCAAAATAAATATTCAATAGATAAGTTGACTGAATATTTATTATAATTTATTTTTAAGTTCAAATATTCAAAAAAAGTATGGGAAAATAGCAACATATATTATTTCAGACAATTATTCAGAAAATTTGCAGAACATTCCGTTAAATTGGTGTATTTCATGGTAAAGAATAAAATCTTATAGCCAAAATTTGTAAAATGGACAATAATGCAAGGGAGGTAATTAATGAAGTTTTCCAAAAATGGTCATATGTTGATTGCTGGTAATCATTGTAAATGTTGACTTTTTGCTAAATAAACAACACCTGTCCTAATAAATGCCCCAATCAGCCCTAATTAATCACTCTAATTAAATTGTTTACCTGTCACAAAGCTACCTGTGTTGATTGACATAAAATCAATAACCGGATATGTACGATAATTTTCAGTTTGACAAAGTACGTTTATGGGTTATTTTCTCGGTGATTTTACATCAGAAATTCGAGCAAAACGGCACTGGTGCATCAACAAATAGGGCAGACATGGTGAAAAGGGCACTGGCGTCATGAAAAAAGGGCTGGCAATGCGCCAGACATTTTATGTTTACTGAGAACACCGATATGGAACAAAATGAGCAATGCCGGTAACCAATTTCATAAAAGAGCATCATAATTTATCACTCATCAATAGAAATAAAGTAAATTTGCATTTTGATAAAATTTTGCAATAAGGCCATACAAAGTTAATTAATTGGTTCTCAGGCCATTTTTCATTGAAACTAATGAGGGAGGGAGGAGAAAAACCATTGTAAAACCACCAACCAGAGGCTCCCAGGAGCCTGTATCGCTCACCTGGATTTCAGTTGCCACAATCAAGCTAACATGTAAGTTATACAGTTGAACTTCATTCCCTAAAACTTTGTTAGTTTGATCTGTATTTTAAGTCTGATCTTGTTTTACTATATTTCTTTGTTGGACATTTTTGACAAAAACGTTCTTGCTAAGGACCACTTTTGACACAAGTTTTGAAGTTGAGACATCATTTTGTAAATGGCAGTCAAAGACAATTTTCAACACCATATTTTTAAGTTACGACATCAATATCTATTTGGAAACCAAGTTTCATTTAATTTTCCAACCTTTTTTTCAACAAACAATTCTCAATTCCGGTTTTGAAGTCCCAACATCAATATCTATTTGGAAACCAAATTTCAATGAAATCAGACAATGTTGAATTTTCCCGCCTTTTTTGGCGTCCATTTTTAACAAGTGATGACCCTAAAAGATGTCTCGCCCGTCCCTGCTGGCCTCTAAATTGATGTGAAATCTAAGTGAACTAATCAGAAAGGTGAACATGCTCACTAGACCGTAAAATTGAGGTCAAGGACAAAAGTCACCTGCTAGACTGACATGTACTACCCAAGACCAACCTATGTACCAAATATTATCAACCTACCACTTCTAGGTATTGAGAAATGGACTTAAGCAGAAAAACTTAACGTGGCCACTAGACCGTGAAATTGAGGTCAAGGACAAAAGTCACCTGCCAGACTGACATGTACCTGCCAGACTGACATGTACTACCCAAGATCAACCTACATACCAAATATTATCAACCTACCACTTCTAGTTATTGAGAAATGGACTTAAGCAGAAAAACTTAAAGTGGCCACTAGACCATGAAATTGAGGTCAAGGACAAAAGTCACCTGCCAGACTGACATGTACTACCCAAGCCAACGTCGCGGGCGAGACAAAAATGGCCATCAACGAACAATTTTTAACGTTGGTTTTGAAGTTGCAACATCAATTACTATTTGCAAACCAAAGGACATGATAGGATAAGCTATTGCAAGCGGCCCCCTTTTCTATCAAAAAATTTACTTAACATTCCAAGCATAATTTTTACTTAATTTTGTAATAAAATGCTTACTTTTTAATAACAAGTCCACTATTTGCCTTTCTTGTTTGTTTCACTACCAATATTAACGTCTCAGAATATGACTTATACCAGAAATATATAGAAAATACGTGTTTGTCGGCTGTTCAAATGCATTTTAAAATATGAGCGAACCTATGACCCACGTAAATTTTCACACCAGACAACATTCAATGCTTAATATCTCTATATGTAAAATCTTGACATGGGTCATAGGCTCGCTCATACCTAAAACAAATAAAAACCGTGAAAAAAAATGTTTGCTTTCCTTGGTAACGCAATAACTTCACGACTTCACGAGCGGACCTGTATTTCCGGAATAAACAAAAACATTAAATGAAGCAAATGGGACGACACCGTAGTGAAATAAACATATTATTTAATTTGATTTATATATTTATCATAATACTTGCATAAGATATTAATAAATTTACTAGGAACCAGAAACATTTTCGCGAATTTTAAGTATAAGCCCATCGTTTGTTTCTTATCTTTATGTAGATGTTCCAGTTAATGACCCGCCTTGTTTATTAAAAAAGATATGTGGTTCGTGTGATAAAGATCCATCAAGAGGATTTTAAGCCGTACAAGAACCCTATAATTCAAATTGTCAAATAGTGCTGACAAAATGTTTCCCGAGGTGTTCGTCACATACGACGATTCATTTTGTCAGTGAAAACCCATGGCGACAATCGCATAGTACATAATTTTGTTATAATGTGTTTTGGATCACATGATTTTAAATTTTCAGTACTATGTGCCTATATTTAGTGACAGGAGATACATTTCTACGTTGCTGTCTGTTGAAATGAGAAACA
>MJUU01024197.1:51468-79978 GCA_002080025.1 Modiolus philippinarum
AAAAACGTTAGAACCAAAAGTGTACTCATTGCTACTTGAAAGAGTTGCTGTTAATTATTCCCTCTCAACAGAATGGTTTTGGTTCTCTGTGATCTAAACTCAATATTGAAATATTGCTAATGCCTTACATCTACATCGTTACTTTAATAAATTATAATTGATATAGATGTTCACATATCAAACTGTCACCAGCTGTTTTTTTTTTTTCGACCCTATAAAATTTGTTTATTTATCGCCACATGTGGTCACATTGTCAGTATAGATGACCAATCAGGCGAGATAACTCGTACTGTCAAATTTTGTTGTACATTGTACATGACTTTTTTTTGCTGCAAAAATTGAGTGTAATGAAATAGTCAAACATGCAAATCAGAAGCCATGCAGCTTTAAAATGTCATTTTAATGCCCCAAAAGGAATAACACTATTTGTCGGCAAGCAAAATTCTTTATTTATATTAGTCTGCCTTCTGAACAGGCAACACTCATTTTTTAAACTGGGCGACTCATTTTTATCTCGAAGCCATGAAATGACTGGAGAGATGTTAATGTGACAAGAAAATATCACATGAGGCTTCAAGCCTATTAACAGCTCTAAAAGATGATCTTCGTGCTTCCGATAAAATATAGTGCGCAAGTTTCAAAATCGTATACATTGTGTTTTTAAGTTATATTTCTTCATTTTCTTGAGTTGAATACGGTGTTGTTACATTTAATTGATAACAATATGCAAGTTTATCAAATTACTCGCTTTTTTATATTGCGTCTCGGATCAACGAACCTGTCACGCAGTAATTTGTCAAAGATGAAAATAACATTTGTTTACCTGTGACAGTGTATTGCATATATTTATAGCAATGAAATCGACATGCAAAATCACACAATCCGATTATTTTCACGTATTACGGAATAACTTAATACAGGCAGACGTATGCAGCAGTTCTTTGGATGACTACAAAGTTTTGCCACGTGAAGCTTTTCAGGGCTTTGACATTCAGCTCCATCGGAGCTTTGATTAATAGTGACCATTCAACCTGAAAGGGGGGGGGGGTATTTATTTTTCTGTACAGAAAATTATTATTTATTTTTTTCACGTGAATCGACAAAATATTTTTCTTTCAAAACTAACATTATTTTTGGGGCAGAAAGTGCTCCTTCGGAATTTTTTTTTCATCATTTTGGAGACCAAAATTTTTTTTTTCACATAAAATCAGCTCCAAAATATATTTTTTAGAAAAAAAAAACATAGCCCCCCCCCCCCCTTTTTCAAGTTAAATGGTCGGTCCCTGATTTCCACTCTTCCTACTGATCGCTCCGTAACTCAGGCGGTAAATCGTTTGACTGTCAATTTATAAAACGAGACAAATAAATGTGTTCGATGATATAATAGTAAAAAAGTTGACAAACCTTTTCCATCACACTACACAAATAAGGTCAAATAAACGCTTTTCTTGTGTTCGATGTCCATGGCAGGCCATAACTTGCATATAATAAAGATATTTAACATCATGAAAAAGTGTGTCGTGTACCATTGTGACCCTTGTGCGACATCCTTGAACTTTGATCTAGACGACATTAACTGTTTCTTATTGAATTTTTGCCTGTACAAGCAAGAACTTTTCTAATTTTTACTAGAGTTTAGTTATTTGGTGTGTTGGTCGGGACATTACTTTTGTTATCTTTTGAAAGACTTTAGATATTTGAAATGTTGGTTTTTCATTATTAGGTATGTCGTGTACCATAGTGAGCTTTGTGTTACCTTTGACTTAAAGAGGTCAAATAACTGCTTTGTAATATGCTTTTATTTTGCTGGTCTGGGGCAGTTCTATTCTCTTACAATATCTGTCACATGCTATAATGATTTTTTTGAGGCACTGACCTTTTACTTTTCGGTCAAATAATTGCAATTTTAGGTGTTTGCAATGACTCTTACTTATATCTTTCGACCTGTTTAAGATATTGTGCACATAGGTATGTCATAATGTGAAGGTGTGTGACCTTGTGGTCAAATAACCGTTTTGAGTGTTTGCTACTACTGTGGGCCGTAACTTTTTAATTTTTTGGTCCAGAAATAAGATTATTTACGTACCAGGTTATACTTATACATGATAGGATCATCTAACTATGCATCATTATACATCTCTGCTTATTGGTCAAGCATCCAGGAAAATAAGGTCACTTTGACCTATATTTTCAGCATGATCGAGCATGATACTCGTAATGTTCAGACTGATTATTTCTCTATAACTTTTAATCATCTTTGAGTTGATAATCTTCCAAATGCTTTGATTTTATCTGCACTGATGAGACAATAGTTGTTGAAAAGGCCTTATGCTGAAACTAGATTTACAGTACCTTCGGTATTTGTTATTCATTAGAACAAATGTTATTTTCAGTGGAATTTACATTTACCGTGTTATAACATGTATATTTTTTTACTTGTGGATCAATTTGATGCTTTGCTTTAAAATCTACAGTGGAATTTGCACGGATTAATCCATGTAGTCGTTATACTGATCAACAAACAAACAGACAGACATGGGTAATACAATATGACCCGAACTATCATTCCAGTTTCAGGATATGTATATCTAAACTTTGCAGAAAGTAGAACATACGGTCATCCGTAGTCATGTTGTTTGAGACTTTTGGCCTAAAAATGCAGCAAAAAATGGATAAGATTGGAACCATTTTCTATGGTTTCTGAGCAGTTATTTAAATTGTTAGGTTATTTTCTGTTCCGGAATTAATCACTTAATTGAATTTCTGTAATAAAGCTTGGTTAAAACATAAAACTGCAAAAATGAAAAAAAAAAAATGACATGAAATGATACGAAACACTAGACCACATTTCAGTGATATTTCGAGTAATTTCATAGAAATTGTTGCTCGGAAACATAAGTTCAAAGCAACGACCAATAGTTATGATTTATTATAGTATTATGTATATAAAAGTAACTTTATAACAGATTTTGGTGTTAAAACATTTCACTCATTTGAAAAGATCCAAAATCACTATCGAATACATTTCACAGTAACTTCGGTATTTTGTTATTTCCTAACAACTGCTAATTAGGGGATATGATGGTTGCTAAGAAACAGCAATGTTTGTTGTATTGAAGACGAGAACATGAATCAATGTCGAAACGTGTATACCAGTTTTGACACCAAAAGTTGCTAACTTGTTAAGCTTTTTCATGAATATTACTTCGAAAATCGACATGTTCCATGGTTGCTAAGCAATTTTTCTCGTTGCTAGGTCTCTATTACTTACTGAAATATTCACTGAATTTAATAATCAATCTCATTCTCCTATAAAAGTTATTTCAAACAGTAGAAAGAACAATTTTTTAGCCAAGAGAATTCAAATACCCCACATTTTCGTGATATTACATATTATTTTACAAATAGTTGCTAGGCAACCAAACGTTCATGGCAACAACAAAAAAAGTACCCTTTTTCAAAGTAAAATCACTATGGCTTATGATATTATGAAAAAGAACTTAATTGGGGAGGGGGCCAAAAACGGCCCTTATCCTATCATGTCCTTTCACTGAAATCTCCCACCTTTTTTGTTGGCCATTTTGAAAATGGTGGTCAACCAATACTTTTCAACACCGGTTTTGAAGTCGCTACATCAATATCTATTTGGAAACCAAATTTCATGGAAATCGAACAATGTTGAATTTTCCCGCCATTTTTTGGCAGCCATTTTGAAAATGGTGGTCAACAAACAATTTTAAACACCAGTTTTGAAATCAAGACAGCATGGTAAACATTTTATCAATTTACACTTAACCTTCATCTTGTATAGTTTTGGAAATAGAAGGCAAAAAATATGAAAATTTTGAAAATTTCGTAAAAAAGGGCAATAACTCCTACAAGGGTTTTTGGATTTTCTTCAAAATTTCAGGGTTTGTAGATCTTGATATGCTCAACTTTTTTGCAATATACACTTGACCTCTATCTGTTACACTTTTTGAAATAAAAAAATAAGAAATACACAAATTTTGAAAAATTTTACGGAAAAAAGGGCAATAACGGATTTTCGGATTTTCATCAAAATTGCAGGGCAGGTAGATCTTGCTGATCACTTTACTTCTGTCAGATTTTTGATATCTGTAATGGTTTTCGAGATATTTGCCAAAAACTGCAATTTACCGCTATGTTCTATTTTTAGCAATTTGACCAGTAGACTAATCGAACACAATTTTGAGAAGCCATACCCTGGTGATGATTCAAGCAAAGTTTGGTTACATTTGGCCCAGCGGTTTCAGAGGAGAAGATTTTTGAAATTGTTGACGGACAGACAGACAGACAGACGGACGACGGACGCATAGTGATGGCAAAAGCTCACCCTGGCATAGCCAGGTGAGCTAAAAATGTAGTGAAGGAGGTGATTTTTTATTTTTTTTATTTATTGAAATGGCAAACAAGAGGCTCTCAAGAGCCTGTATCGCTCACCTGGGTCATATGCAGCACTACAATTCGAAATTTATGGTCCATCTTTGGTGGTGTATGTACATAAAAATCAGAAACTTTTTATAAAATTGAATTAAAATTGTTCAAGCAGTTTCAGAGAAGATTTTTGAATGCCGTTTCCAATCTTAAAGGGCCTATGTTAATCTACGTTCCCTGCTGGCATCTATTTAACATAAAACTTTGAAGAGGGTCACCCAAGGACTATCATATCAAAACTCTACTGTTCAAGGAGTTTCAGAGCAGAAGATCTTTTTATGCATTTCCCATTGGGTCCTATGTTAAACTAAGTTTTGCCACTGGTGGCCATGTCAGAAGACGGATCAGCACCAAAGTAACAAACTTGGTCAAAATCTCACAAGTTTCATTTATGCAATGTTTAATTTGAATCCATTCAGTGGTTTTCTATTATATCTTTGTATGCATTTTCCCTTAGGGTATAATTCATTGCTGGAGGCTATATTGGATGATGGACCAGCACTGAAGAAACAACACTTGGTCAGCTTCTCATAAGCATCATTTATGCAAAGTTTGGTTTAAATCTATTTAGCAGTTCTCTAGAAGAAGATCTTCTGTTAAATTAAGTTCACAGCTGGTGACACTTGGTCAGCACCTGACAGGCATCATTCATGTCATGTTTGATTTAAATCCATTCAGCAGTTCTCTAGAAGATCTTTCTGTGCATTTCCCATAGGGTCTGATGCTGTGGGTCATATACAATGACGGATTGGCACCTAAGTAAAAATACTTATTCAGCATCTCATAAGCATTATCAATGCCAAGTATGGGTTAAAGCAATTCAGTGGTTCTCAAAAAGAAGTTCTTTGTATGCATTTTACCATTGGTTCCAATGTTAAAATTTAGTTCCCAGCTGGCGGCCATGTCGTATGACGGATCGGCACCAAAGTAGTAACACTTGGTCAGCACCTCATAAGCATCATGCATGCCAAGTTTGGTTCAAATCCATTCATTTGTTCTCAAGAAGTTCTTTGCATGCATTTTCAGATAGGGTCCAATGTTGAAATTAAAATCCCCGCTGGCGGCCATGTTGGATGACGGATTGACACCAAAGTCACAACTCTTGGTCAGCACCTCATCAGCATCATTCGTGCCAAGTTTCGTTCAAATCCATTTGGTGGTTCTCAAGAAGAAGTTCTTTGTATGAATTTTCCCATTAGGTCCAATAGTAAACTAAGTTCCCTGCTAGCGGCCATCAGAGGTCAGAAAACTTGAACATGTTCAATACAATATAGTCCTTAACATGCTGAACATTTTTGCAATTTAAACTTGACCTCTATCTCAAAGCGTTTTTGAAATATAGGACAAAAAGTAAAAAATCACTAAAAATTTGACCAATAAAGGGCCACAACTCATATATAGGTACTTGGATTTTCTTCAAAATTTCCGTGTGGGTAGATCTTAACATGCTGCAATTTAAACTTAACCTCTATCTGTTATAGTTTTTTTAATAAAAAATAAAAAACATCAAAATTTTGAAAATTTAATGGAAAAGGGCAATAACTCTTATACGGGTCATCAGATTTTCTTCAAAATTTCAGCTCATGTTGATCATTTTTACTCCTGTCAGATTTTTTATATCTGTAACGGTTTTTGAGTTATTTGCCAAAAACTGTAATTTACCCCTATGTTCTATTTTTAGTAATGGCAGCCATGTTGTTTGACCTAAGACATACAAAATAACAAATTTTAAACTAGATACCCTATTGGTGATTCAGTTAAAGTTTGGTTCCATTTGACCCAGTGGTTTCAGAGAAAAAGATTTTTGAAAGTGAGCTAACAATGGACGGACAGACGACGGTCGAGGGATGCCAAGTGATGGCAATAGCTCACCCTGGCATAGCCAGGTGAGCTAAAAATAGGGTCAATGAGAGGCTTTTTCAAGCCTTTAACTAGACGAGGTAGGGCATGAGAACCAATAAATTATTTTTTTCATGGCCTAATAAAGGACAGTAATTTTGATATCTGTGTACTTACCAAATCAGGTAATCCTCTTACTGTTTCAACTTTAGAAAACATTTCTCCTCTGTTTTCTACCCTGAAAGTAGACAGAAATATTGATAAAGGTATTGTTCAATGTATAACACCTCATTGAACTGAAGGATATCAAGTTTCTACTACTAATTCATCTGACCTAATACAGCATATGAACCACATTTGCTGGCAAAAAAATTACCTACCAACTTGACAACAGTATCTGATTTGATTCAAAATTATTTGAGGAAAAACAAAAAATACAAAGCTTTCAAGCTTTCAAGGTGTTAAGGAACATAAGTTAAGGATGTATTCTGGTGGTGTTTCAGTCTCGTTGAACTCTTGTTTGGAAATAATTCTAAAATTATTTATATTTTATGTACAGTAGCAATGAATTAACAAAATTGATGTTAATCTTTAAATTGTGTCAAAAATTATTCATTTCTATCAAGTGGTTTCAAATTGAAGATTAATGCCCCAATTGACTGTTGGATTCATGTCAGATTAGAAAAAAGCCATTTTATGAAAAAAAAAATGCACTTATATGATTTATTCTTGCTTTTTAAAAAATAATGTTATATATTTTTGCAATAAAAAATCACAAAACAAATGAAGTTTAAACTATTAGCTGTTTAAAAAAAATCAGGAAATCTACATTTTTAGAGAAATATGGAAATGCTGAAATAGCCCCTAAAAAGCATGAACATAGGACAAAACATTCTTATATCAACACCAACATATGATTTTTGGGGGTTGAGTTTGTTCATTCCTTTTATTTACAGCTTTTAAGAAAGTATGAGAAAAAGTTAAATACTCTAAGCTAGATTTTTTCAACGAAAATGTTCAAAAATGGGCAAAATGCCTTAAAAGTGCTAAAAATCATCTGTAGCAAAATAATTTGCACAGCAACCTATGAATTTTACTTTATATATTTAATTTATAGGGTAAGAACATTGCAAAAATCAAGATTTGAAAAAAACAGTTAAATACTTTAAAATTTTGGCTCCTCACCAGGGTACATCCTTAAGGTAGAAAGGGAGTTTAAAAGTGCACATTATTCTGCCACATCTGACAAACTAGAGGCTCAAAGACTGAGCCTGCGCTCACCTGACAAAATGCTGAACAGCATAGTTTTTGATGTTTTGCGTGGTGGCCATGTTTTTTTGTTGGATTGAAATGAAATGAGCAATCTTTGTAAAGGACTTTCCATACATCATTCCTATAGTTTGGTTGAATTATCTTCATTGGTTTCAGAGGAGTTGATGAAAATGATGTTTTTCCCATAGGGTCCAATGTTAAATATTAATTCCGAGCTGGCGGCCATGTTGTTTGTTAGATCATAACAAAATAGCACTCTTTGTGTTTGACCTTCCATACATCATTCCTGTAAAGTTTGGTTGAATTTGCTTCAGTGGTTTCAGAGGATGATGAAAATGACGTTTTTCCCATAGGGTCCAATGTTAAATATAAGTTCCGCTCTGGCAGCCATGTTTTTTGTTGGATCAAAATATAATGAGCAATCTTTCTAAAAGACCTTCCATATGTCATTCCTGTAAAGTTTGATTGAATTTGATTCAGTGGTTTCAGAGGAGTTGATAAAAATGATGTTTTCCCATAGGGTCCAATGTTAAATATAAGTTCCACGCTGGCGGCCATGTTTTTTGTTGGATCAGAAAGAAATGAACAGTATTTGTAAAGGACCTTACATACACCATTCCTGTAAAGTTTGGTTGATTTTGCTTCGGTGGTTTTAGATGAGTTGATGAAAATGATGTTTTCCCATAGGGTCCAATGTTAAATATAAGTTCCGCGCTTGCGGCCATGTTGTTTGTCCGATTGGAATGAAATGAGCAATATTTGTTAAGGACTTGTCATAAATCATTCTTGTAAAGTTTGGTTGAATTTGCTTCAGTGGTTTTAGAGTAGTTGATGAGAATGATATTTTTCCCATTGGGTCCAATGTTAAATATAAGTTCTGCGATGGCGGCCATGTTTTTTGACGGATCAGAATGAAATGAGCAATCTTTGTAAACGACCTTCCATATGTCATTCCTGTAAAGTTTGGTTGAATTTGCTTTAGTGGTTTCAGAGGAGTTGATGAAAATGATGTTTTCCCATTGGGTTAAATGTTAAATATAAGTTCCGCGCTGGCGGGCATGTTTTTTGTCGGATTGGATGAAATGAGCAATCTTTGAAAAGTACCTTCCATACACCATTCCTGTAAAGTTTGGTTGAATTTGCTTCAGTGGTTTCAGAGGACTTGATGAAAATGACGTTTTTCCCACAGAGTCCAATGTTAAATATAAGTTCCGCTCTGGCGGCCATGTTGTTTGTCTGATTGGAACAAAATGAGCATTCTTTGTTAGGGACTTTCCATACATCATTCCTTTAAAGTTTTGTTGAATTTGCTTCAGTGGTTTAAGAGTAGTTGATGAAAATGACGTTTTTCCAATGGGGTCCAATGTTAATTATAAGTTCTGCGCTGGCGGCCATGTTTTTTGTCAGATCAGAACAAAATGAGCAATCTTTGTTGAGGACCTTCCATACATCATTCCTGTAAAGTTTGGTTGAATTTGCTTCTGTGGTTTTAGCAGAGTTGATGAAAATGCGAAAAGTAAACAGACGGACAGATGACGGACGGACGATGGACGCCAAGTGATGGCAATAGCTCACACTGACCCTTTGGGTCAGGTGAGCTAAAAATGGAATTCACCACAGGAATGTTGGCAAATTGATTTTTGATGTCTTATAATAATTAAAATTGATCAAATATGCCACTTTTAATGGGTCATCATGCAGAATAATGTATCTTTTCCTCCAATCCTGTTCTATTAAGGGGAGATAATTTGAATAGAAATAATAGGAAAAAAATAAGTTTTTTATATTAATTCAAAATTAAGTTCAGTGACCCACAAATTTTTTTCATTCAAATCAAAGGCAAGTAAATTAGTGAATTATTTACCAAATTTGAAAAAATTCTATCTGATGTAACTGAAATATGTTTTGATAAAATTCTCTCATTTCCTTATCATTTCAACCAAAATAGTTGATTTTATACATGACAGATTTCACGCTTATATGGCCGGTGACCCCAATTTTTATTTTTTTTTTTTGTTTGCTCCAATAACAGTGTATATCAATCAAGAAAATATCTGAAAATTCTATCTGACAGTTTTTAGATCGCCATACCACCTTTAGAACAATTCACTCCACTAAACAAAAAAAAACAACGAATATATTCAACTAATGTTCAACATCTCAGGCCGTTTTAATTTTATTAGTTGGTTTATGGATAAAAAAGCCAAAAAAATTTAGGGTCGAAGGAGGGAAAAAATTTAAATCTAAACTCAAACTTTTCAGTTATCAATCAAGTCAAGCCATTTGTTGTTATCCTCAAATGGATAATTAAGTATGCACTTTGACTTTTTGGTAAGGGTGTAACTGTTACTTGACCTCTTAACATGCTTAATGTAAATATTTATGTTTTTCTGTACTTGATAAGAAGATCTACGGTCTGCAGAAATAATTTACAAATACAAAACTGTGTTTATTTTTTTTTCAATTTCCAAAATATTGGGTCGGCGGATCCGTAAACCAACTACATAAATAAAAGTGGCCTCACATATAATATTTCAAGACTGTATCTAATTGTTCAAGTCAAAATTTTTAAAAAATATGTTTAAAGGGGCATAACTTTGAAACAACTACATTTTCTTCAATGAAACCCCAAATAAATAAAGAAATAACTCCTTATCAGTTATTTTCTCTCACACATCAAAGGCATATTTTGACCAAAAGATTTAAATTTTAGATCTAAATCTTAGTACTGAACAGGGTATATATCTATTGCTGATAAGACATGTTTGAAAAAAAAAATTATGGCAAATGTACAAATTGCAGAAAAATTTTCTCCAGTCTGATTCTGTTTTCTCACTTTTGAGACACAGCAGTTCCTATCTTTAGCGGTGTGAGATTTCCTTGTCTTACACTAGTGTTAGACAAAAAAAAATCATGTGCAGTTTACTGGCAAATCTTTTGTTTGCATGTTAGGGTCTACAGTCTACATCTGTCCTCATTTAGTGGTCATAAGTGGATTTAATCTATGTATTATAAAATTGTTATATCATTTAAAGTAAAATTTTACAGGAAAATACAAAAAAAATCATATTTTAGAATATGCTGCGCTCGGGTATACATTCCTGATTTTATGAAGTTACAAATAGGGACATAACTCCTTGTGTAAACAGATGAAAAGGGATGATATTTTTGTGCAGATTTTAGTTTATTTTAGGGTAGATACAGTGAGAAATAAAAACCAACACCAGTGGAAGTGCAAGACAGGAGAATCTCAGACACCCACCAGTAATATTTCAATCATCTCTGACTCGGCAAGCTTCGCCCAAGACTGGAAATCTTACCCTTGGGTGTCTGAGATTCTCCTGACACGCACTTCCCCTGGTGTTAGATTCTTAATTTCTCAGATCCAGGCATTATTCTCTTGTTCTGTCAGGCAGCAGACGGACAACTGGATCATATAAAATGGATAAAAACAACACACAGACAGACATATTTCTGATCAGAGTATCACAATTAGAACTCAAAACACCATACTAATTCAGGTTATAAAGTTGTGGACATTTCACTTACGGCCCACCAAGACATATAGGATCAGCTTGTGTACCGCCAGCACCCATAATAACAGTAAACATTGATCCATCTTTACACATAACCATGAGATAGGATGTTGTCCTAGTTCTGTATGGTGGATATTCTGTCATCTCCTGAGGACATATGCATGGATCCAAAAATATCAATTTATCTATCCCTGCCATGTTAGATATACTGACCACACCTCTTTGTATACCTGTAACAATAAACAAGTACTTTAAACATTTTGCTTTACTATTATTATTTGTTAATATTTATGAGCACAAAATTAAAGACTGTGACATTACTGACATGAAGCAAAGAATTCTGCTCAATGGTTAAACATGTATTAAGGTTTGTCTTTGATTTGCTATGAGGTTTACTTTTCTTATTTCAAAGTTATGGTGACTTCAAGATAGCCTAGATATCTATCCTGCATCATAATGTTACCAGACAAACTTATGCAGATATGTATATGGTTTGGGCTTTTGACAGCTATGTATTGTAAAATATTATTCCCCGAGCCAGAATATGAGGCACAGGGGTGAGTGAACATAGGTAACATAAGATATCTTACAATACTTCAGCTGTCAAAAGCCTGATAATTTGTTAATCATTCTTTATTTGAATTTTAGATTTGCAACTTTGAACCTGAAGTTTCAAATTCTCCCAAAGTTGTGGGGGAAATTTAAAATACATGTACATGTAATTCCAGCCTTTTCAGCAGATTTTCAGATTCATAAAATATGCTTTGCAGTTTTAAATCATATCAGTAGAGGTTTTGTCAGTGACAGGATTAACTGTCAATACTGAATGTTGCAGAAACCCTAGGTTTTTACAATATTCTATCCTTCCTTGGAGCTTTTATGATGTCATAACTTGAAAACATGGATGCTCTGCAAGATACAGTTTCTATAATTTTTCTGATGTCTAGTTTACCTATTTCTGTAATGAGTATCTTTTGAGACTTAATCGAAAAAGAAAATGAAATTGATTTTTATTTTTATCTGTTTGATTTCATGTGGTAACTTGACAAAAAGTTTATGCTTTTGGAAAATTGGGAGAATTGCTTAATATATCCATGTCAACTTCTGATATATATATAAGTCAACCAGATATGGTTTTTGTGCAAGTGCTCTGGAGGATGATAAATGTCCCACATTCCAATTATACAAGACAGAACAAACCTTAAAATGTGTCTTGCATTATAATGTTACAAGACATACCTGCCCAGATGTCAGACAAAAATTAGACCTACCTATAAATCTTTCGCAAATTACAACTTCACATATCAGACCTACTAGTACCTACATATCTGAAGAATCACACAATGTTACCAACAGACATACACATGAATTTGTCTCAATTTCAAATGTTACAAGACAAATCTACATAGCTTAATTTACCACATCACTAGATGGCTGGAAGTGGTCTAAGTATGATCTGTGAAAATGCCACTTGGAAGATTGATTTGTGAAAAATGCCATTGAAATAGACTTGATAATTGATGGCACAAATTTCTATATAAGTGAAATACAAAACAATGGAAAAGCATAGGAGTACAACAAGTGTGGACCCTAAAGGATGTCTCACCTGCCTGTGCTTGGATCGCAAAGTTGATGTTATTAGTTCAAAAGACAAATGATAGATTGTCATGTAATAGTTAAAGTGCAAAATTACTATTTCACAAGAATTTTGAAAGTGAGCTAATGATGGACTGACAGGCAGACAACAGTCGGATGGACAACAGACGCAAAGTGATGACAAAAGCTAACCCTGGCATAGCCATGTCAGCTGAAAACCAACATCTGCAAGACCTAAGAAAGGTGTAAAAAACTTCAAGGTCAGTAAATTTTTCAAAGTTCAAGGGTCATAACTTCCTCAAAAATCGAGAAAAACAAAACATAAGCTTGCTCTGTAACTCATCAAAGAAGACTCACATAACAATAATCTGCTCAATATCTGCAAGCTATTACAAATAAAATGAAAACTTAATTTTTTTTTTTTCGCAGACTGCCAGGCAGGTGGAAACCTAAAGTCCTCTTTGGCTTTCACTGGTAAATGAATAAAAACAAAGGCTATCAAGACAACTGATTTCTGATACAGAAATTAAAATTAAAAAATATGTGTTTTAAATAGTATAACAATGATTAAATATATACTTATCCTTTTTATAGTTCTATCAATCCAATTATGCTAACTGAAATTTATGGTAAAGTCCATCCACAAAATTGAACTTATAACAAGAGCTGTCGCCGAATGGCAACCAAGTATACCCCCACTCATTGAACCCTGGACCAAAAATTCATGTTTACACTACATTTTGTAATTAAGTCCACATTTCGTCAAACAAGAAGTACACATCTGACAGGAGTCAAAATAGGAAGTTCCTTACAATTAACAATATAGAGGATGCATACCAATTTTGAAATCTATCCCTCTTGTAGAAGCTGAGAAAAATGTGACGAAAAATTCATTTTTTCACTACATTTCGTAACAAAGTTCACTTTTGGTCAAACAGGAAGTACACATCTGACAAGACTCAAAATAGGATGTTCCTTACAACTAACCATATAGAGGCTGCATACCAATTGTTAAATCAATCCCTCTTGTAGAAGCTGAGAAAAATGCGACGAAAAATTCATGTTTTTACTACATTTTGCAACAAAGTCCACATTTTGTCAAACAGGAAGTACACATCCAACAGGACTCAAAATAGGACTTTCCTTATAACTAACCATATAGAGGCTGCATACCCATTTTGAAATCAATCATCTTGTAGAAGCTGAAAAAAATGCGACGAAAAATTCATGTTTTCACTACATTTTGTAACTAAGTCCACATTTCGTCAAACAGGAAGTACACATCCGACAGGACTCAAAATAGGACGTTCCTTACAAGTAACCATATAGAGGCTGCATACCAATTTTGAAATCAATCCCTCTTTTAGAAGCTGAGAAAAATGCGATGAAAATTTTTTTCGGACGAATGGACTGAGGGACAGACGGACGGACGAACGGACGGACAAGGTGAATCCAGTATACCCCCCTCTCTAGCGAGTGGGGGTATAATAATTACACATTTATATTGTAAAGTCATGCATTAACAGTTTCAATATGTATTAAGTACATCTCACAATTTGCCAGGGGCTATTGTCAATCAATTTAGTTCTTATATTTGTGTGAAACTTAATTAGCAAGGTCTATACTTTTATGACAACATGAAATACTTTTTCATCAAGATTATATACATAATCATGCATATTTAGGATAAATTTCCTTAGCTATTCAAATAGCAGAGAAACAGACTTGAATGTAGAAAAAAATTAGCAAAGTCACTGAACCATGATATAAAGGTCAAGGTTAATAAACTAGTGTCAGACTGACATGTATCCATTAAGACATTGCTATTAATCAAATATGACGAGTCCACACTTGTGATTTATGATATGTGGAACAGTTGCTGAAATATAGACTTAAAAGTACAAAAATCACTGAACCATGTAATTGAGGTCAAGGTTACATGACAAATGTCAGACTGGCATATACCCAAATACATCTTGCTATAGGACAAATATTGTGAGTCTAGAGGCTACAGTTGCAGAGAAATAGACTGGAATGTAAAAATTTAACAAAGTCACTGAACCATGAAATTGAGGTCAAAGAAACATGACAGGTGTCTGACTGGCGTGTACCCATTAGATCTCCCTACAAACAAAATATGACGGGTCTAGGTGTAACAGTTACTGAGAAAAGGACTTGAATGTGAAACTATGTCGCAGATTTTCTAAGTTCACTGAACCATGCAATTGAGGTCAAGGCAACACGACAGGTGTCAGACTGCCGTGTACCCATATAGATCTCACTATAGACCAAATATGACAAGTCTAGGTATTATAGTTCCTGAGAAAAGGACTTGAATGTGAAACTATGTCGCAATGTTTATGTGCTTATTGAACCATGAAAACAAGGTCAAGGTCATCCAAAATATATGCTGCTGGAAAGGTCATCACTTGGTGGTGCTGTGGACCAAAGATGATGTTTGTATGTATTACCCTTGAAAAGTTATGAAGGTTTTAGAAAAGAGTTTACGCCGCCGCCGGATTGCTATACCTATGTCTCGCTTTCAGCGACTTTTGTCGCAGGCGAGACAAAAAGTGATATAACAAATATATCGCCTTGATTGTTTCAGACAGACCTACCCAAACAACACAATGTAACAAAACAGATACCTAGGTAGATAGATATCTTTCCTACACTGCAATGGGACAAGGCAAAATCACCCAGATATATGTCCAACTTACCTACTGGTGTAAATATATGCCACATTAAAATGCTATTAAAGACCTATCCACATCATAACATATACCTACCTAGATATCTGTCTCACATTACAGCATAGATCTACCTAGATATTTGTCCCATATCACAACATAGACCTACCTAGATATCTATCCCACATTACATCATAGACCTAACTAGATATCTGTCCCACATTGCAACATAGACCTACCTAGATATCTGTCCCACTTCACAACATAGACCTACCTAGATATCTGTCCCACTTCACAACAAAGACCTACCTAGATATCTATCCAACATTACAACACAGACCTACCTAGATATCTACCCCACATTACAACACAGACTTACCTAGATATCTGTCCCACATAACAACACAGACCTACCTTGATATCTATCCCATATTACAACATAGACCTACCTAGATATCTGTCCCATATTACAACATAGACCTACCTAGATATCTGTCCCTCATCACAACATAGACCTACCTAGATATCTATCCAACATTACAACATAGACCTAACTAGATATCTACCCCACATTACAACTTAGACTTACCTAGATATCTGTCCCACATTACAACATAGAACTACCTAGATATCTGTCCCACATTACAATATAGATCTACCTAAATATCTACCCTACATTACAACATAGACCTACCTAGATATCTGTCCCACATTACAATGTTACCATCCATCAGTCCTACTATCATTAATGATGTTTGTTCTGATACAGCTGAGGCAGAGATTATGGATGTAAAAGGCCATACCATATCAGGCTTAGTCTCATCTGGAATTTATAATATGATTTGTAAATAATACTATCCATCAAATACATACTTGTAACTGTATAAAATATGATATTGTTTTTATAGCTGCAATCATCACATGTCATTCTGGTGTAAATCTCCCTGATTTTTCATTGAATTTTCATTCTGGTTTGAATGTAGCTGAATTTTTTATGATTTTTTTCTTTCTGGTTTTAATCTGGCTGAATTCTCACTGAATTTTTCTTTGTGGTTTGAATGTAACTGAATTTTCAATGAGTTTTTCTTTCCGGTTTGAATCTGGCTGCCTTTTCAAACAATTTTCTTCCTGGTTTGAATCGAAATGAATTATCATTAAGCTTTTATTTCTGGATTTTCTTTTTGGATTGAACCTTACTGAATTTTCACTGAGTTATTCTTTCTGGTTTGAATCTAGCTGAATATTCACTGAATTTAGAGGGTTTGGACCAAATTGTTACTAACAATTTCACTAAAAAGAAATTCTGAACTTGAGAGGCATAGACTATGTTGATATGTGTAGAGTAACTTTTATATCATTTTACAGGGATAGTTTGCATTTTCAATAATCTCCGTCATCTCAAACATAGTGATAAAAGTGCTAATAGGTAAAAGTGACCAAATCTTAAAAATAAAAGTGCTTTTATAAATACTTTTATGATGATTTCTATTCCACTAGTATGTAGGACACACAGTAAATATAAAACTGTACTTAAATACTGACATTATTACTAACACATATTGTGCAATCTTCTTCATTTCCCCAGGGATGAGTTACTAAAGTTAAACATTAAACTTAGAATTATTGTCTTATATAATTAGAACAAATGCGTCACAGATTACATCAAATTACCCCTCAAAGGAATTCAGGCTTAACATATATAACTGTAGATAATTAATGTGAATTTTTTCAAGCTTAAAGTACATAATTACATGAATTGTGGGAGTTTTATTGAGGTGTATATGAATGGTGTATTTTCACAATTATAATATTTACTAGAGGCTGGACTGCGCCTGAATTGCTTATCTAAACTATAATTTACCTATTTCATGTGTAATAGAGTTAGGCCCATTAAATCGATAAGAAAATGGCAACCCCGCCAACCCCCTCCAAAATTGACCTATCCATTTTTTTTATTTTTCAAAACTACTATAGAATATCAAGCTTTGTTTTGATTAACAGAAAAAAAGTTGTATTCAGGACAAAAAAACATGTTTCTATAAACTCACAAAATATCAGTTAATATTCCTTTAGCTTCAAACCAAAGTAAGATTTTTTTAAATTTTTTTTTTTAAATTTGATCTGAATGATAGGTGGGAAAGAATAAAAAATAATTGCCTTCATCCTGCCCAATATTTGCATGTCAAGACAGACAGCAATCTACAAATTAAGTTTACTTGGCCTTATCCTGGATGAGATGCAGGTACACTTAAGAGATGTATTCTGCCAGGCAACAATGTTAATACAAACCATAGGTAGTCAAAGATTGCAAAGTTTGCCTTGTTTATATGGCAAGTTGTCAAAAAAGCTGTATCTCTCCTTGGTTTTAACATAGCATTAGGTTGCATGCACATACAATGTTAGATGATCCTGCAATGTCCATGAGCTCTAGCCATAAATTTGAATCAAAGGTCAGAGTGACCTAATTTTGCCTGAATATACAGAAGTTTGTATGATTTCAAGCTTAATGAGCCTTTCAAAAGCTTGAGATCTTCAAACAATAACTATAGATATCTGACATTTCTTTGTAGCTTTATTATCCCCGCACTTTTGAATGAAAGTTCGGGGATATTGTCGTTGGCCTCGTCCGTCTGTCCGTCCGTCACACATCCTTGCGATGCAAACTCCTCCTACATTTTTGGATTTAGGGTTTTAATTTTGTTATAGAACTGTTGCATATATGCTGCAGATGCGCAATAAGCTTTCAGTTTTTTATATTGGTCTTGGTGCAAACAAGAGGCCCCAAGATGTCCATTTTGACACATGTGGCATGCGACGCGAACTCCTCCTACATTTTTGGATTAAGGGTTTTAATTTTGTTGTAGAATTGTTGCATATGGTCTGCGCAATAAGCTTTCGGATTTTCGATATTTATCTTGATGCAAACAAGAGGCCCCAAGATGTCGATTTGACAAAGACCACAAAATGTGGATTGTAACACATATGGCATGCGACGCGAACTCATCCTACATTTTTGGATTTATGGATTTAATTTTGTTGCAGAATTGTTGCATATAGTCTGTAGATGCGCAATAAGCTATTAGAATTTTGATTCCGGTTCCAACTTTGGTAAATTTCCTGAAAATGTCAAAGACTGATACTTTTGGACATTTTGGCATATAATCTTATATTTTGTCAAGTATTTGGAAAAAAATAAAAATTCTGAAATCTTAGAATTCGAAAATGTGATTCCAATTTTGGTAAATTTCTTGAAAGTCTCAAAGACCACTTATTTTTTGGAATTCTACCTAGCATCCATACTTTTAGAATTGTTTTGATAAGGTTAATCATTTCACCAATTGGATTTCAAAAATATTTGATTCCAATTATGGTAAATTTCCTGAAAGTGTCAAAGACCACTTATTTTTTGGAATTCAACCTAGCAACAATACTGTTAAGATTTGTTTCCATTAGGGCAATCATTTTCACCAATTGAATTTCAAAAATAATTGATTCAAATTTTGGTAAATTTCCTGAAAGTGTCAAAGACCACGTATTTTTTGGAATTCTACCTAGCAACCATGCTGTTAGGGTTTGTTTCCATTAGGGCAATCATTTTCACCAATTGAATTTCAAAAATATTTGATTCCAATTTTGGTAAATTTCCTGAAAGTGTCAAAGACCACATATTTTTCTGAACTCTACCTAGCAATCAAACTGTTAGCATTTGTTTTGATAAGGTCAATCATTTTCAGCAATTGGATTTCCAAATAATTGATTCCAAATTTGGTAAATTTCCTGAAATTGTCAAAGACCACTAATTTTTGGAATTCTACATTGAAACCATAGTTAAAAAACTTGTTAGAATTAGAAGAAACATTTCACCAATTTGATTTTCAAAATATATGATTCCAAGTTTGGTAAAATTCCTGGAAGTCTCAAAGACTACTTATTTTTTGGAATTCTGCCTAACAACCATATATTCTTTAATTCCTTATGGTGAAAATAGTGACTGTCAATAGTTTAATTTAAAAAATGTTAAGAAAAATTATACCTAGGGTCTATAGCTGTTTTCTGTGTCAAACAGGGGGTGCGGGGATCCTGTCGTTTCCGACAGTCATTACTCTAGTTTTTTTTTATAAAGAATTGTACATATAAGATGTAAGTTATCTTGCTAAATATTACCTTTAGACGGTTGTTTCAGTAATGAATAATGCATTACATGTGTACTATCCTTCCACCAAACTGCTACTGTTGTTGGAATGTCTGAAATATTCAAAAAAAATTCTATATATCATATATACAGTCAAACTTCGATGGCTCGAACACCCAAGGGATAATGAAAACAGTTCCAGCCAAAGGAGTGTTCGAGATATCAAGGTCAAACTATGTTAAAATTTGAACCAAGGGACCACAAAAAGGGTTCGAGGCATCCATGGTGTTAGAGTTATTGCAGTTTGAGCCATCAAAGTTCTGCTGTATTGTACATTGAGCTCTCTTCTCAAAAACCATATTGTACCATTTGGTTTAATGGTTCTGAAGGAAATATACTTAGTTCATAAATACAATGCAACCTGTAAACATCTAATCAAGGCTGGTATTTCACATCCCTTATTTTACGGTAATGTTTTACATAAGAGTAAAAAATACTTAAACTCGCCTAACAAACTTATTAAACCTTTAAATCGTCTAATTCATAGGGGTTAAAATTAGGGTATTTTCGTCAAGGTATTAACAATGATTTTTTGATAGGGTCTTTGCATTTTAACTAAACACATTCTAAATTTCTAAAATCAGTATTGCATGGACACGGGTTATGTATTCCGGTATATGCATGAAATCATTATGCTAAACTCCTCACAGGAAGGGATCTTGGTGGAAGCTGTATACTGAGGGTACATAACTTACTTTGTCAGTTGGTAATATGTCTGGAGCTGGCATGTCAGTGAACTGCTAGTAGTCTCTTGTGATTTCATGTTTATGTCTGTATATTTAGTTCTTTCAGTTTCATTTTTCACAATTGACTCAGTCCTGTTGCCAACTGAATTTTACTGTTATTACGATTGTTTTTTTGATTTATCACATTGGCTGTAGGGGGAAGGTTTGGGCCCAATAAAACTAGTTTAACCCTGCCGCAGCAGGTTTGGGCCTGTCCTAAGTCAGGAAATTCATTAAGCCTTTGTGTGTCTTGTCTTTTTTCTAGTTAGTTTACTTTATGTCTATAGGAGTCTAGGATGATGTTTATTTCGCTGAACTTGATTACTCTTTATTCAGGGGCCGACTCCGACCTGCAGTTAGGTGTGGGGTTTCCTCACTGTTCATTGAAGATCTTACGGTGGCTTTGAGTTGTTATTACTCCCCTTTGGGTCGCTGTCTCTTTGACACATTCCCTGTTTCCCTTCCTTTTTCTATCAATTTTAGAGTAAAAATTAATTCATGGCCATCAAGATTTATGAAATTAGAATAAACCACAATACTTACTTAGATTTGCTGGAGATTCTAACCCAAGTGGAATCATCTTTCCAGCATTCAGGAAATGGAAATTCACATCCCTGTTTGAATAAAAAAGTAACAAATAATGCAATGGTTTATTGTTATATTCTAGATTTGAATATAGTTTTAAATTACCTATAACAAATTAGTGGACTCACCATTATGAAATATATACTGCTAAAAACTGGAAATACAATACAGTAGAACTTCGATGACTCGAACTGCAATAACTCAAACACCACGTATGCCTCAATTCCTTTTTGTGGTCCCTTTGTTCAAGTTTAAACATAGTTCGACCTCGATATCTCGAACAACCCTTTTTCTCGAGCAGTTTTCATTTCGAGCCATCAAAGTTCGACTGTATTTCACACATAACAGTTTTCCAAATTACATATAAAAAATATTCCTAACCTGTCTCATGAGTAACAAATCATTTACTACCAATTTGGTTAAATACTGCCAATAACATTTGAACTAAAAATCATCTCTTTTTAATTTGGACATAACCATTTTGTTATCATGAAATATTTTCTTATAAAACTTGTTTTGAAAACTAGCTAGTATAGTTTTATAAACACCAATAAAGTGAAATTAGCACATGAAATGATATTTATTTAAGGCAAATAGTTGTTAATTATATGTAAACAGTAACCAAACATGAAAACTGTATGTTTGGAAAAAAAAACACATCTGAGTTGCATTTCAGACATGAGTTGCGTTTCAGGCCAATTCAACTAAATCTTTACAGTTTGTTTCTGGATTTCAAGGGTTTCTACTATTGATTGCTCCATTGGTAGTGACAATTTAACAGACTTGTTACCTAACTTTTATAGCTTGAATCAGCTGCTACAATCATTTAAATAGGATATGCCATATGATACATATCATTTGTTATATAATTATATTAATTGAACAGCAATATGTTAACTGTTACGGGTTATTGACATTAGATTCATCTTTGAAGAACATCATAAAACACTATTTGTGTATATTTCCTGTGGCTTACTGAATAGTATCTTCTTTTTGATCTTTCTGTACATATTCTGCCAGGTTTTCATGGAGATGATCAAACACATCTTTCCTCAATTCTATCTGCTGTGTTGACAACACATGATTCTGTCCTGTCCCTACTACTTCTCCAGTATCAACCTTCTGACATGTTGCATAAATTGAAGGTGCTAAATTTCCTGTTGGAAAAAAATATAAATTATATGTAAACAATGAAGGGATATGGAGTAAATGCAAATGGGACAAAGTCTCCACAAATACATGCTAAAACCAAGCAATGGGCAATGCTTTTATTGTTGTTCTTCATCTTGAATCTACCTCAGAATACAATGTAAAACAAGAACAGAAAGACAGGTGAACTCTCTTAGCCTTATTTTGAGGTCCATAGCATTTATTGTTTGAAATGTGTGACAACGAACGACCATCATCTACAATCTACAGTAATAAGCACACGATAACTGTTACCTTATATAGTTTATTGAAACACCAAAGATGATGAGAGTTTACATTTAAAGTAACACAAATCCATCTTTGTTTTTCAAGCAACCATCTCACTCAAACAATTTGAACAGCCTTTGATGCTAGACTATAATGGTATGCAGTTTCAGACTTCTCATAGACACTGTGGAAGTACTTTTATTCGTGGACATCAATTTTCGTGGTTTTCATAAATATCACTATTTCGAGGGAACTTAAATTCGTGGTTTCCAATTGTATGCATTAAAACTCTAGGATAAAATGCATTTCGTTGGGAACTTAATTTCGTGTTTGAAGCGAACCACGAAATCCACGAAAATTGGATACCCACGAACAATAGTACTTTCACAGTATGCTGTATCTTTAAGATATTTTAAAGACAAAAAAACATTTTGCCTAGACAGCTAAGACCTTCTGTTTTGTTCTGTGTTTTCTTTGTTTTATTTTTTTTTAAATTTTCTTAAGTTTTTGTCTTAAATTTATACTTTTCTCTGTGACCAAATACATTATCATGTTTGTGCCTACAAACAGGAAAAATAGAGCAGTGCTCAAGGTCCCCCGCCTTAGAGTTGTATGTTAGATGAATTGAGTTTTTTTACCTGTTGCCAGCTTTGAGTGCAATATCCTCAAAAACTGAAAGATACAACAAAAATTTGTTGGCATTTTCATGAAAGCATTCAAGGAAAGGAATCCAACGGGGAAAATCCCATCGCATTGGATAATAAGCAAGGGATACTCAAGTTATCATCCGGAAACGACTTCCGGAATGACGGAATTCCTTTTACCTGAAAAACGGTACAAGATGAAAAAAAAAATGTTTGGGGAGAGTTTTATTGCATTTTTCACGAGGAAACATTTGCAAAAAACCCCATCAAAATACGATGAAAAATTAAAAAAAATTGCTTTGGCACCCCCCCCCCAACACCTTTGACCCCAATTATCTTGAAAACGGTAAGAGATACCAGAAATCTGTTGGCATATGTATGAAAGCATTCATTGAGAGGAATCTAATGGAAAAAATCCCATCGAAATCGGATAAAAAATAAAAATTTCCCACACGGACCAAATTTTGGTGCAAAAAATTCTATTTTTAGAAATTGTGACCTTGACCTTTGACCTACTGACCCCAAAATCAATAGGATTCTTGCCCTTCCCTATCCCTTTCATCTGTATAAGTTTTGTTTCAATCGGGCAAGGGATACTCAAGTTATCATCCGGAAACGACATCCGGAANCCCCCCCCCCAACACCTTTGACCCCAATTATCTTGAAAACGGTAAGAGATACCAGAAATCTGTTGGCATATGTATGAAAGCATTCACTGAGAGGAATCTAATGGAAAAAATCCCATCAAAATCGGATAAAAAATAAAAATTTCCCATACGGACCAAATTTTGGTGCAATAAATTTTATTTTTAGAAATTGTGACCTTGACCTTTGACCTACTGACCCCAAAATCAATAGGGTTCTTGCCCTTAACTATTCCTTCCACCTGTATAAGTTTTGTTTCAATCGGGCAAGGGATACTCAAGTTATCATCCGGAAACGACATCCTGAATGACGGAATGACGGAATGACGGAAAGGCGAATTCTATAGTCCCCCGCTTTCGCGAAAGGCGGGGGACAAAAAGCTGAAGATGATAACTGAAAAGCCACAAAAGATACATTGTCACCCCAATGTCCTAAGAATAAATGGAACGTCAATTTATCTCCCCCTCGTGCATCAAATGATAAATCATATTCCTTCATGCACATCTAAATACAGTGCCCTTCCTTTGCGTAAATTTTGTATCCTTTCTTTGTGTAATTTTTTTTACAAAACTCCTTTAAGTGGATTAAAAGGTATTCTTTGCAGAAAGAATCAATAAAAATGGGTCAAAGACTCAAATGGCCGGGTTGTGTTTTATATACTGTGGAAGTACTTTTATTCGTGGACATCAAATTTTGTGGTTTTTATAAAAATCACTATTTCGTGGGTACTTAAATTCGTGGTTTAGAATTCTATGCATTTAAACTATAGGAAAAAATGCATTTCTTTGGGAACTAAATTTCGTGGTTTAAGCTAACCACGAAATCCACGAAAATTGGATCCCCACGAACAATAGTACTTTCACAGTATATAATGGGTCTGTGTATTGAATATGTTGAAAATATTGATAAAAAATGACTAAGTTAAAAGGTCTGAAATTTATATAAAAAAAATATTAAAAATAATTCCATAAAGTCAGGTGCACATCTTCAAACTATATAGAAACACTCTGTGAAGTTTCAAAGGTCAGATATGAAAACTGTAGGAGGAGTGGATTTCATAAAATAGGTACCCTTTGTTGAAAATGTCAATAAAAAAAAGTCAATAAAAATGACTATGTTCAAAAAGTCCGTAAGAATATGAAAAAAATTTCAAAATGATTCCAAAAAGGGAGGTGCACATCTACAATATATATATAAACATTTTGTGAAGTTTCAAAAATATAGGTTGAAAACTGTAGGAGGAGTTGATTTCACAAAATAGATACCCTTTGTTGAAAAAGTCAATAAAAAATGACTAAGTTCAAAAGTCCATAAAAATAGGAAAACATTTTCAAAATAAGTCCAAAAAGGAAGGTGCACATCTACAATATATATACAAACATTTTGTGAAGTTTCAAAAATGTAGGTTGAAAACTGTAGGAGGAGTTGATTTCACAAAATAGGTACCCTTTGTTGAAAAAGACGATAAAAAATGACTAAGTTCAAAAGTCAATAAAAATAGGAAAACATTTTCAAAATAAGTCCAAAAAGGAAGGTGCACATCTACAATATATATAGAAACATTTTGTAAAGTTTCAAAGATGTAGGTCGAAAACTGTAGGAGGAGATGATTTCACAAAATCAGTATCCCATTTTCCCCGCCCGCCCATCCGCCCGCCCGCCCGACATTCACCATACTATAAGCCGGATTTGCACTTCGTGCAACCCGGCCAAAAATTCAAAGTCAAATTGTCTCCCCTTCATGGTGTTCGACAATAATTATATTCCGTCATGAACATCTGCATATAGTATCCTTCTTGTGTGTAAATCAACTTTCATAAAATTCCCATAAGTGGTTTGAGAGGAGATGCATCTACAAAAATGTGCAGACAGATGGACAGTGGAACAGACAGACGTATTCTTACATACCCCTTAAACTTCATTTGCAAAAAGGGGGTTAAGATAATACCCCCTTAAACTTCATTTGCAATAAGGGGGGTTAAGAAAATGAATTTTCTCAGCACTCAGCAATAGATACAGTCTTGGGTCAAAAGTATTCATAATATTTATATTTTCCAGTGCATTTCATATAAAAAACGGTCTTCATTAAAACAATTCTGTAGAGCTTATTTCTTGTCCAATTTTCAGAAAAATTGCACCATTAAAAAGAGCGTGACAATCAGTTTCTTCCTATAATTTTCATCAATTTTTTGGTGTTGAGACTTGCTCATCGTCAAGATTTAAATACAATTTGAAATTTCTGACTTCACAATTTGCTATAGTTATATAGTAAATTTTGACGTCAAAATTTTATACTTGTGTTAATATCATGCCAACTGGAAAACTGCACCACCAAAAATTATATGAAAATCATAGGCAGAAACAGAATGTCAAGCTCTTTTTAATGGTACAAACTGGACAAAAATAAGCTCTACAGAATTTTTTAAATGAAGTCCGTTTTAATATGAAATGCACTGGAAAATTTCAAAATTATGAATACTATTGACCCAAGACTGTAACTCCTACAAAAATGGCTAAATTTTAGCTGATAGTATGGATGATAAGTGATTGTAAAAGTGGCTAAATTATGGCACAGTCCTGCCTGTTGAAACTCTTATATAGCACAACATCACAATGATTAATGCTTACACAACGGAAAAATAAGTTATGCTATTATAGGAATAAAAGTCATTTTGGAGGAGTTTATCGATGTGTAAATGCAGCTGACTTACTCACAAACTAAATAAAGTCCGAAGGACTTTATGTTAAGTTTGTGAGTGAAAGGCTGCGTTTAAACATCCATAACTCCTCCAAAATTACTTTTATTTCTTATAATTCCAATCCTTTGAAATTAAAACAATGTTTTCACTGAATTTGACGTCACCATGTATTGCACTATTTTCCTCGGAGCGTATTAGTGGGCAAGAAGCGTTTATCGAGAAAACAACTTCGTTGTTGTTCGTGACGTTGACCAATGAAATTGGACGTTGCAATAGCGATTGGAATTATCAGGCAGTAAATTTTTTTTCTTTCCACTACAAAAAGACGGATGAAGTTGACAAGAAATTGTTGCTTTCTCAAAATGCTTTCAAATCATTCGCTAAGACCAAGATTTTTTAATGGAATTATGCAAAAACAAACTCATTCTATTTTAAGTGTTTATGAGGAATATGACAGCAACATCCTATGATATGTAGACTACTTAGACCAACACCATCCCCATCAGAAAATAATTGACCTCTATAAAATAGTTTTAGTGTAAGATCTATAACAAGGCATTATGAAACAAACTTTTCAAATCGTAATCTGTAAATAAAAAAATCATTTTAAAACATAAACAAATATAACAAACAGGTGCAGATTTAAAGGACTGAAGCCTGTGCACCCTCTTCAACCGAAAATTTTCTAAAAAAATTTTAGGGTAAAATGGAGGTTTTGGCAAAATTTGTCCTAAAATTTCTGTTCTTTGTTGTTCTCTGCAATTTTTTCCAATTGCCCCAATCTAACTTCAAATACTAGAACTGCTGCTGACAAATTCTTCCAGAACCTATATTTCACCTGAAGTTTATTGGAACAAAAGCAAAACTAGAAAATGTGTCTATAAGACATGAATGCCCTACCAATAAATTTATCTCAAATAGATTAACCTAATTCAATCATTCATAAAATTACTTTCCTGTCACTGAATTGTAACGAAACGCAAAATTTAAACAAATGAAGTCATTCAACCATAAAATGTAGGTTATAGACACCAATTTCATTATGAAATAGCCTGATCTCCTTCAGACAAATGTTACAGTAAAATATCATGATGCTACAATACATAGTAGTTGAGAAATAGACTTAAATGAAAACTTAAACCAATGTCACTGAAGCATAAAATGTAAGTCAAAGCCACCTAATTGTCAATGATTTTGGTAGTACTCATTAAGGCAATCAATTTGATGAAACATCATTGTCCTATAATGTGTAGAAGTTGAGAAATGGACTTTAAGCAAAACTTAACCAAAATCACTGTAGTATAAAATGTAGGTAAAAGCCACCAAGTTGTCAATGATTTTGGTAGTACTCATCAAGGCAATTATATTCATGAAATGTCATTGTCCTATAATGTGTAGAAATTGAAAAATGGAATTTAAAGCAAAACTTAACCAGAATCACTTATGCATGAAACGTAGGTCAAAGCCACCTAATTGTCAATGCTTTGGGTAGTACTCATCAAGGCAAATATCTACCCACTGGCCTACTATAATTGTTCTACCTCCTACAGTTTCTGAGAAATGTACCTTAATGAAAAACTTAACTGGTCATATGGGCGTACAGATGGAAGGACGGACAAGGATAACACTATATGCCACTTTGACATTTTTGGGCGGGGCATAAAAACTTGAATAGAAATTTGAAAATGAAATCAAATCTCATTTTAAAACAATAATAAAATTATAAAATAACAAGTATTAAAATATAATGTTATATAAAGTGCAAGGTATAAGTAACACAGGGAGTGATTATTCTTCCTGTTTATATAAATGTATTAATGTGAAATACAAGTGGCATATATACATGTATTCCAGGTTATAATTGTAATTTAATGTTATATATACAGTACAGTACAGTTGAAGCAAAGTAAATGTGTTCCCCTTACTTGGTGGTATAATTTGCATGCTTTACACCATGAGGTGAGTATATAATTCTGAGTAAATATATAAAAAAAATGGGTCAAAGAATCAAATGGCCGGGTTGCGTTTTGGTGCTTCTAGCTATAAAGTGTTGTTTTTTAGGTTCCCTAATGGGTCTGTGAAAAACAGGGAAAAAAAATTCAAAATAATTCCAAAAAGAGACCTGCACATCTACAATATATATAGAAACATTTTGTGAGGTTTCAAAAATGTAGGTTGAAAACTGTAGGAGGAGTTGATTTCACAAAATAGGTACC